>CM017193.1:31082645-31285145 GCA_004837865.1 Musa balbisiana | reverse complement strand
GTGACTGGATATTAACATGGTACACCATAGTGCAGATTGATGCTGTTTATGATGGATGCAGCTACCTTGAATCAGCATGTCATCTTGTCATCGTGTCATTAGGCTGGCATAGAGGCTGTGTCTTGAATGTAGCTTGTTTATGAGTCAGTATAATCATATAATGTCATCTTGTTTATGTGAAAATATTGTAGGAATATACCTACAAGACTATATGTGCAACATACGACATTCTGTCATTACGTTGCTCCTGTTTTCAAACTCCAATTGTTCTGATTTCCGCATGGAGGATAAGTGTCTCGAATATAGCTTTACTATAATTTTCTTTTAAGTGCTTTTTGCCAAGCATTTGTCTTGTACTTCTGCTCTACCATAATATGTTTTTCTTTTTAACCAATGCATCCTTGATGCAAGGGCCTGTGGTATGTTCTCTGAAGAAATATTAAGAATTTTGATTTTAATCAATATTCTTAATGTCCATCAATATTAGTTGTGAACTTTCTCATTTTAGTATCTCTTGTGATATGTAAATGTATCGACAATCAAGTTGTTTTACACTTTGTTACTCCGCTTATATGCAAGAAGTAAAGATTTATGAAGCATTTATTTTTGGTTCTTGTTTTTTTTCATATTTTTCAAGTATTTAACTTCATATTTGACTAATTTTGTTCTTAAGGTACCGTAATGCATGCCAGAAGCTGGAGGTTCTACCTAATTCTTCAATCTTATCATGTCTATCAAAAGTAATGTTTTCCAACACATTGGATATATTTTATTTGCATCTTGCGTTTGAATGCTTCAAACATTATTTTACTGTCTCGTTTGTATCTTAATGGGTGTGAAATTTGTAGGCACTATAGATGTAACTTCAAATCATTTTGGTTAGTTGGTAGAGGCTTTCTGTGTGGGTTCAGGGGGATAATATCCAGGGTTAGCAGTGATTCTCTGGTTTTCCTGGTCTAATACATAATACAGTTTTGAATATCCCTTGTTCCAAGCATATGGTGAGATGGAGCTGGGATGTACTTCACACTACTCTATGGTATACTACAGATCAATTATTTGCCTAGCTACTCCGCCTACTTGCCTTAGCAAGTTGGCCAAGAAGTATCTACTTCTTTCTTAGCAGTTTCTGCTAGCGTGGTGTGATTTACCACAGATCCAGTTGGTTCAGCTACTTGCAAGAGAAATTACCATTAAAAAATGTGTAATTGGTGAACACCATAGGGCAATATTTAATTTTTTTTCTTATTTTGGTTACATAAATTTATGAAATGTGATGGATCATTTCTTAATCTTTTAGAGTTTTAGGTTAACACATGATAGCGTTCATTTCCTTGTCTTGGAGAAGGGCGTAAAAGTTAACTTATTTGAACTTAATTGAGTGAATTACACTTTTACTCTGCTGTCTTCTAAAAGTTGTGATACATTTAATTGAAACGTCATGAAAGTGTATGTGAAGCTATTGGCCACCTTGAGAAAATAAAAAAAGATGAACTTAGAATGTTTTTTTCATACTTAAGTTTTAATAACAGAGTGGATGAACAATGGATAAGTGACAGCCTTTTTCTGGAATCCACCATCCATGGGCTTTGGGAGCAAAGCAAAGTCAAATGTTTCTAGAATAGTTATGAAACTATTGTCCTTTCTTTTGTAATGTTAAGCAATATATGATTTTCCATTTGAAACACCAACTATGCAATGATGAGACATACTTCTGTAGTGATGCATACCAAAATTCAGATACATCTCTTTAGACAACTGGGAATTTGTGCTTCATGGTTTACTTCTCGATAATTTTCTGTTATTTGGTCATATACATCTTTCCCCTTGCTCTTCAATTTATGATTTCAGTGAAGAGTTCTGATCAACACATCCAACCCTAATGGGGACAAGCCATGTTTCCTTGTGCCACTGTCTTCTCCAAGTCTATGGTTGTATGAATAATCAGACTAGTATAGTTATGTAATTTGCATATCCTGATTCACGAGTACCAACGTTTCAGATGTTCTATCACCTCTTTCAGGCTTTTGGCAATAACAGTATGTCCAAGCTGCTTTCTTTCTATCTTTGGATATGGTTACCTATTCTAAGTATCCTTTCCTGGATTTGAGGTTAGTGTGTCTTCATCTTGATATTCCATATGGTGAACTTCTACTAATCTTATTTACAAGCTTGCTCAAGCCATTAGCTGCAGGGTTGTTACTTGTTAACCAGCGGAACCTGAACTGTATAATGGAACTTCTTTTTGGTGTCTGATACAACAATGTATGAAACTAGGTATCATCCTTTCTGTCAGATAATTAGGTCATAGAAGTATCTCAATACTATTATCTGTAAACCATTGACATTCTTATACTTAGTCCACAGATGCACTTTGCATACTTTGAGGCTTGAAGGTTCAAAACCTTATTAAGATGCAGAATATGAGTAAGTCCAAACTTGGTTGATCTGATAGAGAAAGTTTTAAGTCTGTATTTGTCTAATCAGTCAAAAGGGATAAAACTTGAAATTGGTTTAAGTTGTTATCTGGTTACATATTTTTATTCATCTTTTTTCCTTTAGGTCTTGTGCTATTTAAGGTCTAACATTTACTACTTTGCTCCAGGTGAAACATCAGAAAGTGCACTTTGAACAATGCTCTTTGGAAATCTTGATTGACAATTTGACATTTTCCGACATTCCTCCACTTATAGATACTTTATCAGGAATCAGTTCATCTGATGTTGATGCAGTTGATGTAAGTCAGAAATCATCTGATGCTTCAATAGATGGGGAATCTCTACTCCTTTTACTTCGTGCAGTCAACCATAAGCTTCGGACTGTTAATCTCATTAGTTCATCATTTTGGAAAGATGTTTTGTGGTATGTTGCTCAAAGTTCACCAGATTCTTTTTGACATTAAAGGCCTCTAATAACATTTGATCATGTAACAATCATCTACAACATTTTCTTAAATGCAAAGGATATTGTTTTTAAGTAATCGTGATCCACCATTTTCCACTATGACAGTGTTATGCAACTTGAATATATACCATTATTTTGTGAATCTAATTCTGCCAGATATAATAATAAGTTTTTTTATTTTCAGTGATACTGTCATGTGACTTTACTTAACATTGTTTTTTCTTTCTTTTGTTGAAATATTGATTTGAGCAATAATGATAATTATTTTCAGTTATTTTCACTATAATGTCTAATAATGAACGGGCATGCCTCTAAATATTTTTTCATTAAAAATGTTGCTCAAAATGAGCTAGAGGGCTGCTAGCAACCTGTTATAACCATTAGAACTGGTTAGTCCAGTTTTGGGTTATATCCATTATAGTGGGCCGTTCTACAACCATGATACCAGAACAAAGGTTATTCATTTGCTAAGAAGAATGAAGCTTACTGTTGTCAATTATGCTATTGTGGATCTCATAATTTTTAAAAATCATTTGGAGATATCTTGCAGAGGTAAGATTCTGTGTTCACAAAAACAAGGAAGAGTCCATTAATCAACTATGGTAATACCACCACATTGTTCTATAGGAGGGTTATATGTTGTTGTTTTAAATGTAGTCTTCACATTATGGCATTTCTTGAACTTGATCTAAACTAAGTGAAATATTGCATGTTAAACATTTTCTATTCGCTGACATAATTACTCTACTCTCCATTGCTTCTAGTGATATTTTCCAGAGAGGTACAACATGCCAGGTTTTGAACTTGCGCTTCTCTCCTATTCGGAAGCTCAACATGACAGGGAAATTCATGGAATTACACACACTTAATTTAGATTTTAGTGTTCATTTGAACAGCTTCCACATCAATTGTTTTAGTTGTATGCCAAAGCTGATGCGCCTCTCAATGTGTGAAACAAGAGTAGCCAATCTATGGATGACAAGTGCTGCACTATCAAAACTTCGTTCTTTGGTTGAACTTCGCTTTCAAACATGTTTGTGCTGCTTTGATACTGGGCCATGTCCAACATCTGGTGGAGTGACCAGACTGGGAAATCAGAAGATTTTCTCTGATAAGCAACAATTTTCTTCCTACTTAGGATCAAGATGTGTGGATAATGATGACATTTTAGAACAGACTATGGAACACTCTACAGATGACACTCTTGGTAGACTTTGCTCTGATAATCTCTCATTTTTAAATCATGATTCACTGAAAAGCACTACTCAGGTGTTATCAGATGAAAGTGATTCAGAATTTTCAAGTGATACAAAAGAGGTTGACAATTTGAGAAAAATATCTGATCCCGTTATTGAGTTTAATAACCAGGCCAATTCAAATGTCATAGTAAGCCCATCGAAACATTCTACACCATCTAGCATTGTTTCTTCAGTACCAACTCTTATTCCAACTTTTGAGGAGGTAATGTCTTCAAGTAGAAGACTAAATGATAGTAACTCTTTTATTGGGCATGTAAATGCTGATGAATTTTGTTGTCAGCATAACTATATTGATAATTTCACTATCACTGAAGCATTTTCTGAAGATGAAGGATCTTTGACTAATAGTCTGAAGGTAAAAAATGTTACAATGACCTCACTGAAGAATCATATTTCTAGTCATCCTTCACCAATTTGTTTTGAGACATACTACAAAGAATATATGATAACATCACTGCCAAATTTATTAGTTTTAGATAATTTGCCTATTGGAGATGTGGAACGGGAGCAAGCCAAATTAGTCTTTAAGAGATATTTTGAGCATGCACCATATAACAGACAAGGAAAAGATTCTGTTGTCAGTATCGTTCAGAGGCGTGAAATCAGCAGTGGTGTTTTCTTTCAGAGATCTTCTAAAGTGAAGCAACGGTATCTTAGAGAAAGTAATCACTCATTTCTCAGGTCACTTTCTGCTGCTAAAGTAAACTCATCTCCACAGCCTCATTCACATTCAATTTCCAAGTTTAGAAGTGGTCCAAGTGAAGAGACAAAGAGCTTTCGTCCAAGACAATTTGAGTACCATCCTACAGACCCAAGACTTATGGTATTTGGAACACTAGATGGGGAGCTTGTGGTTATTAACCATGAAAGCGAGAAACTTGTTGGTTATCTTCCATCAGTTGGAACGACGCTAAATAGCATTTTAGGCCTTTGCTGGCTTAAGAATCATCCATCTAAGGTGAGCTGACTACTGGTGAACATAAATCTGCTGCTTTTAAGGTTGATAAATATACCATGTTTTCCCTATCTTTTCTTGACTTCAGTAACAATATTTACCTGCTTTACCCTCACTGGCTGTATCTATATTCTGTTTTATGTCCTAATTTTTCCACACCACTGACTTGTCATTTTGGGTTTATGCTGTTAACTCTAGCTCATCGCTGGTTCAGATAATGGTTCTTTGCAAATGTATGATGTTTGTCGAATGCTGCCAATGGTCACTGATCGATATTGCAATATGGATGCTTCTATGCACACATTTGATGATTTTGAGCAGTTGACATCTGTCCATATAAATTCAAATGATGAATATATTCTTGCAAGTGGATTCTCAAATCATGTAGCGCTCTATGACATGTGCAGTGGAAGGCGTTTGCAAATTTTCAAGGACCTTCATAAGGAACATATAAATGTTGTCAAGTTTGCCTACCATTCACCCACTTTATTTGCCACTGCATCCTTTGATAAAGATGTCAAGATGTGGGACTTAAGGCAAGGTACTTCACAGCCTTGTTATACAGCTTCAAGCTCTAGAGGGAACGTGATGGTTTGCTTTTCTCCTGATGATTACTATTTACTTACATCAGCCATAGACAATGAGGTAAACTTGTATGACACATTCGGTTACATTATGCTTTGCAACCATATGTTTATGATCTTAGCAAGTATTTCCAGGTTAAGCAACTATTGGCTGTAGATGGAAGACTCCTGACTTCATTTGACATTACTTCTACTGGAAATGCTCAAAATTATACTCGATCTTACTATATGAACGGAAGGGATTACATGATAACTGGAAGCTGCGAAGAGCATGTTGTACGCATATGCTGTGCTCAAACTGGAAGGAGGCTTAAAGATGTTCATCTCGAGGTGACTTAGAACTGCAAATTGATCTTTCATCTCTCTAGCCTATCATGGGTCATCTGTTTACTACTGGATCTGAATTTTTCTCATGGTTTTGCATAATAAGAAAATATCATAGTACAACCTCCAAATACATTCATGGTTAGATTTTAATGACTCGAATTGTTGGTGATCTTTTGTTGTCATCCTGAGGGCTTAAAACTAGTAGGTGACCTGATAAAGGGGCATCCATCTTAAAAAGAATGGATTATAATTGAAAAAGCTTGATGCTTTACATGCCGGTGGAGTTGATTTCTAGAATTAAAGTTTCATCGGAAGTTTGTTTGCACCTTGAAAACTGTTGCGTGTGGTCTGTTTGAGCCTATTGTTTCTCGTTCAAATTTTACATATTTGGTTGCTAGTGCTGCTACATGGATTTATTTGTTTCCTTTGTTATTTCTAATGTCAACTCCATTGTGGAGTTTATTAGCCATCGTAAATTTTCATGTTCAGTCTCGTTGGTCCTTAATTCCAACTCTTCTTTATCATTTTTGGGTCCATTTCTCAACTTAAAATCACATTTCCTCTATTATGCTTATATGTGTTCTTAAGAGTGTGGTTTGTCCCTGGTCAATCAAATATCATATTAACATCTTTAAGAGGAAAGTCCAAATAGAGGACTCAAATTATTAAATGTGATCTATATACTCTTTAGGGTATATATGTTCATTGGCCCATCCAGTATCTTGACCAAAAATATGAAGTCTACCTTAACTTTATTATATGAAGTCTTAACTTTTGCATCACTTGATGGATAATACATGGACTTGTAATCTTATAATATATCAATGAGGGTAAATTTTAGAAGGTGCAGAACCAAATTAACATTTATATAGTTGATTTTCAAGTTGGTTATGGGCTTATGGACTTACCAAGAATCTCTTGTTTTTTAGTTGGTTGACCTGGGACTAAATTTATATGCAAAAGACAATTAAAGATCCAAATCACTATTTGATGCATTGGTAAATATGTTTGTGTTATTCTATTATTTTAGTATAAATTACACCATTAGTCCTTAAAACTAGTGCTGAATATCAACTGGGTTTCTAAAATCAATTTGTGCCCATTGACTTCTCATCATGATTTATCATTTCAGTCAAATCCTACTATTAGGATCTATCAACAAATTTTGACTGAAAGCTGATATTAACCCATGACAGAACTTAACACACCAATCTAATTAAAAAATCAATTATAAATTGTCTATCTTGCTCATTTACTTCGAAAATAAAGGAAAGTGACGTTTGACATTGCTAAAGTTTTCAATTTTTGTACCATATCGGGCATGTTGGATGATTTTTCTGCTAATATTTGTGTTACATTAAAAAGTCAAGTCCAACTGTGCAGTCAGATCAGCTTTTCGTCAAGGTTTGTGAATGGAAGCTAATGGTAGGACTTGATCAAAATATAAATTATAGTTAAGGGAGTCAATTGGCACCAAATAAAGTTTGAAGGCCCAATTGAAGTTTGCTCTATGGTTCAAGTACTCTATAGTCTATCCTGATTTTTAATATAGGGCACTTTGGAGGATCTGAAATCATATCCGTGAATTATTGGTTTTCAAATCAGTGATACTCTTTAGATAACAGGAAAACTCTCATTTTTTGGGCAACCTAAGACTAGGCATGCTATATATATTTATTATCTTGTGGATTCTGTATAGGATCATGTGCTATCAAAGAGAAAGAATAAAATGTTTTAGAGGGGTAAGTACTCCATTGATAATTTATCAAATGTAACTGCATGTATCTCCTTTGGGCATATATTTTTTTTTTGAGAAAAATTTGATCTTTCAAAAAGATCATGTCAATTGCTTATATACAAAAAGATATATATGTCAAGACATAGTAATGATTTAACTGCAGGGCATCATGGTAAATCAAATGTATACTTACCATGTCACTCTAAAGAAATTAAACATTTAATTCAAGATAATTGTGTAGATGCTAACACTGAGTATGTCTTCCTGGGTGGGTTTATATGATGATATTGCTGATGGAGAACATATTTCATATTGCTTGGTACAGTTCTTACCAAGGATTGCCATTTCGCTCAGATTGGTATGGAATGGGCTGTACATACCAATTCGAGTGTAGACTGGTACGTGGACTGCCCCCTGTTTTGAGCGGTCCTCTTCGACCCATTAAAACGGATTCCACTCCAACTCGTTTACACATTTAGGTCGTGTTTGTGAGCCTTCTTCGCTCGAATGTGAGCGCATCTCGCCTTGCTATCACCCGTCCCTGCCACCGTCTATCATTCACCGTGCACCGTCAATGCGGACGTTCCTACTTCTTTTCTCCTCCTTGCTCTTCTTCCTCCTCTTTTTCCTCCACCGCCTCCTTCCTCTTCCTCCATCACCTCTTCTTCCTTTCTATTCCTTCTTAATCCTCTTACCCCTACTTTTTCCTCCACCATCTCCTCTTCTTCCTCTTGCCTCCTCTTCTCCTTTTCTTCCTCTTCGAAATATAAGTGTGTATTGGTGTAAGATTTGTTGGTATTGGTACTGATTGGTATGTACCGGTCCGATAGATTACCAAAATGGGTCAGGCATCCAAAACAACGATCCTTGGTTCTTACTTTCTTAATGTCCAGAGCTGTGGATCAACCCTCATTTGATGAATTTCATCAATTAACCAATTTGGATTGCTGGAACCAGTTAAAAATAATAAAAAAGGTTAACTAAAACTAGACATTGTGTATGGGATGAATCCTAACCGATAAGATGAGTTGAAGCTAACGGAAACTTCAAGGTCTACCTATCTTGGTCACAACTCAAACAACCCCCTACTCCCACTTGTTAGGATCAAGAGCAGGGTCGGCATTAAGAGGGGGGGTTGAATTAGTGTAGCGGTAAAATAACGTCGGTTTAAAAACTTCTCATTGCGATTAAATCCGTTTCGTAAAGATATTAACTTGAAATCGTATGGAAACATAGTGAAGGAGGAATTCAATTTGCAATAAAGATAAATAGTAAGAAGTAAATGCAAATCAGATTTTAGAGTGGTTCAGTTGTCGTGACCTACATCAATTTCGTCGATTCCTCTTTCGTCGAGGCCACTGGCATCCACTATCGATCTTTCTTTAATAGGCGAAGATCAACTTCTTTCTTACACCCCTCTTCTCCTTTTCACGGGTTTAGGAGACAACCCTTACAAGCACTCACTCCTCTCTTACAGAATTCTAAACTTAGAGTGGAGGAGGGAATTTCTCAAGAGATTGCAGCAGTGTTTTCTCACTTTTAAATTCTCTGTGCTTGTGTTAGTTAACCAGGGATGGGAGGGATATTTATAGGCCTCAAGTTGATTTAAACTTGGAGCCTAAAACTTTTCCATCCCGGGTTTCCTGAGTATGGGTGGTACCACCGCCTGTGCTGGGCGGTACCACCGCCTGGCACCCTGCCAGGGGTGGTACCATCGCCTGACATGTGCCACGATGGTGCCACTTCTTGGGTCACTGTTTGGGCCTCTCATTGGGCCCAACACAGTCCTTACATGGGCCCAACTGACCCCTAATTGGGTTGGCCCAATTCCAATCCTAATTATGTGCTAACTACGATATTAAAGACATTTCCTAAGCTAAACAAGTCCCTATGTCTTGGTTTCTTCCGGCGAGCTTCCGACGAACTTCCGACAATTTCTCGGTAATATTCCGGCGGACTCCCGGCAAGCTCCTGGACTTCACGACGTTCTTCTTGGCGAGTTCCGACGAGCTTCTTTGGCAAGCTCCTGGACTTCTCAGCAGAGCTTCCGACGAACTCTCGAACTCCCAACGAAATCGCGTCCTTGACTCCGGGACTTTATTTTGCTTTATGCCTTGCTATCGTAGTTAATCCTGCACATGTAAAAACACACTTCGATCTAGACAATTAATGCTAAGCATGAATCATGTTGTCCGGCATGTTATTGGTCCCTTGACACTTCGTCCGATTCTTCAACGCATCGTCCTCTCTTGCAACCTATTGCCCAATTGGCTAGTTGACTCCGTAACTCCGATATCCTTGGCGCAATATCCACTCTTCTTGGCCCGATGCCCGAATCCATGGCCCGAAGCCTTCCGTTGATACGTCGATCGATCTTCCGGCTCGACGTCCAATCTTCTGACATGATCTTTCGGCTCAACATGATTCTTCCTGCTTTAATTGTTTCATCCTGATCGAAGTATCCTGCGTCACTACAAACGCAGATCAAGTCATAAACACTTATCAATTGGTTTCATCATGAAAATCCGAGATTCAACAATCTCTCCCTTTTTGATGATAACAACCAATTGATAACGGAGTTAATCTTAACTCCCGGAGTTTAAACAAACTCCCCCTATCAATATGGCATTTGATAGAACTCTTGGATTCACAAATCCAAGCAACATGTTATCATAAAACTTATGTATAACATCAACGTACTTCTTCTCCTTTGTCATCAACAAAAAGGAGAAATACCACTATCAAGTGTTTAAACATGTTACAATTCAAATCATTGCATAATAAACATAATCTCCATTTTTATAATCATGCAAGCTAGCAAAAATTTGTATCATTTCAAGTTTGTAAATTTGCTATATGTGCAAGTCTAGCATGTTTGCTTCTTGAGATAGGTAAGATAGTAATCTTCGGTGATGTTCAAGATAGCATTTTTTTCTCTTTTGAGAAGTGCGATTTTTGCTTTCTTTGCAAAAGATAAGCTAGCAATATTTGAGATGTTCAAGAAAGCAACTTTTTCTTCTTGAAATAAGCAAGTTAGCATTCTTTGCTTCTCTTTTGATGTGCAAACAAGCAAGTTTTTGCATCTACTTTATTTGTGCAAGCTAGCTATCTCCCCCTTTGTCATTGTCAAAAAGAAGGGAAGAATACAATTTTGTATCTTTTTTTTCCTTTACAATAGTTTTCAAATCATGACGAAGGTAAATTATCAATCTTATTTGTGCATCATTATATTTTCAAATTAAAACATGCACAATTTTAAAACCTTACATTTGTATCCTTACTTTATGCATGACACTAAAAATAAATCAATCATCATATCATACATGATACTCATAAGCTAGCAAATTTATATCATTTTAGAGCATCAAAACAATATCATGAGTATTTCATGCATTCATATCATCACATGAAGAATCTCAAGAAGAATTAGGTGATGAGATATACTTCAAGAATACAAGGAATTTTACATAATAAAATTCAAGTCATAAACCTTAAAAGATGTCAAGTAGCATATCAGCGTTAATTTGAATGCATCCTTTTTAGTGAATACCAAGAAGAATCATAGTATGAAAAATCTTGATTAATAGAAAAAATTTCATGTATCGAATGTCGAGAAATCAAAATGATGATTCATATAAAAAATATCATAAGTTATATTCAAGAGAAAAATCATCATTCATTTTCAACTCATTCAATTTGTCAAATCAACATTTCTTAGATATGCATGATACCAAAACATGGTTTCAAATGTTTAACATATAACATGTATAATTTTAAACAATTACAATCCATTATTAAGATCATAGTTTGTTTGCATAAGTCTCTTCTTTAGAAAATGATAAGAAGAAATAATCGAAGATAGAAAATTTTTTATTCTCACAAAAGATAGCTCAAGTAGAGAAATAAAAAAAAAAGTTCATGATTCGGTTGAAAATTTTTCATTCAAATTCAAATCATCAAAATTACTTTTCAAAAAATTCAATGAAGGCAATGTAAATAGATTCACATGATTCATGCATAATGTCTCAATTTTTCATGAATGCCACAAGACATGATTTATTTCAATAAATCTCTTCTTTTATAAATGAATAAAAGAAATATAGGAGATCAAATGATATGATATCTTGATTCATGCATAAGAAATCTCAAGTTATAAATCTCAAAAAATCAAGATAAAGCTCATTTAAATTCAAATCATCAAATCAAGATCATTTTCAAGAGATTACATAAGATAGATTCATCACTAAGAATCACTTGTTGAAAAATCGAAAAGCTTTAGAGGTATTTTCAAGAAAACATGCATTCTCCCTTTTTGTTTTAATCTAAGTGATTTGATTTCATACAAGTATGCCTTTGTTTTTTTATGTCAAACAAAAATATGCATCATCGTTTAAAATGAAAAAGAACTTTCATTACGGCAAAGTTCGATAATCCATAAATCACATGAATCATCATGCATAATTTTGAAATACAAACTCATTAAGCATGATCTCAAATCATCATTACATTATTAAAACATCAAGCATGGTTTCATTAATTATAAGGCATCTTCAATCAAAATCGAAAAGCAATACGAAAATCAACATGATTACATATTATTACTTCTTAAAAACATACATATGATTATTTTTATTAGGTGTACAAGCATTAGATTTACATTTTATTGTATTTTCATAAAACATATAATTTTCATGATCATTTTCAAAAATTACTAGAAAGATAAACATGATTCTTAATTTTTTGCATTTTTATTACATTATTAAACATGCAATTTTCAAGAAAAATAAAATTTTCTAAACTAAAATAACTCATGAAAAAACATTATGTAATTTCGAAATAAATTAAAGGAGTTTTGATTACCTCATCATCGAAAGTTGTTAAGGCGTAGTTTGTCATCTCGCCTTTATTGATTTTCTCCTCATCTTCGGAGGAGCTCGATTCGTCCAAAGTCCCATTTTTCTTCTTTTTAAGTTCATTTTTATTTTCAATTCTTGTTTTAAAAATTTTATGAAGAGTTCAAGTTCACCATCACTTGAGCTTATGCTCGAGTGGTCTTCAATTGTTCTAAGTCTGAAATCCGTCCTGTTCTTTGGAAGGTGGTTCTCATATTCATCAAGTGCATCATGAGTCATTTTATAGGTCATCAAGGACCTTATAAGTTCTTCAATTGGTAAATGGTTCAAGTTTTTTGATTCTTGAATAGCCGTTACTTTTGAATCCCAGGTTTTAGAAAGTGAATGTAAAATTTTGTTTACAAGTTCAAAATCCGAAAAACATTTGCCAAGTGTTTTTAGACTATTGACGACATCCCTAAAATGGTTGTACATGTCTCCAATAGTCTCACTTAGTTTCATTCGAAAAAGTTTAAAATCATGCATCAAAAAGTTAATTTTTGAATCTTTAACTTTGCTAGTCCCTTTATGTGTGATTTCAAGAATGCGCCAAATATCGAAAGCTGTTTCGCAAGTAGAAACCCGATTAAACTCAATTTTGTCTAAGGTGCAAAATAAAGCATTCATAGCTCTAGCATTTAAAGAAAACGTCTTCTTCTCCAAATCATTCCAATGGTTCATTAGAAGAGAAGACATTTGAAAATCATTTTCCATAATACTCCATAAATTTAAATCCAAAGAAAGTAAGAAAACTCTCATTCGAGTTTTTCAATATGTGTAGTCTGTCCCATTGAACAAGGGAGGACGAATGAGAGAAAGTCCCTCTTGAAAGTCGAAAAGAGTCATTTCTCTTTGGGTATTAAAACAAATGAGAAAACGAGGCTCTGATACCAATTGTTAGGATCAAGAGCGGGGTCGGCACTAAGAAGGGGGGGTGAATTAGTGCAGCAGTAAAATAACGTTGGTTTAAAAACTTCTCATTGCGATTAAATCCGTTTCGTAAAGATGTTAACTTGAAATCGTATTTAAACGTAGTGAAGGAGGAATTTAGTTTGCAATAAAGATAAATAGCAAGAAGTAAATGCAAACCAAATTTTAGAGTGGTTCGGTCGTTGTGACCTACATCCACTTCGTCGATTCCTCTTCCGTCGAGGCCACCAGCATCCACTATCGATCTTCCTTTAATAGGCGAATATCAACCTCCTTCTTACACCCCTCTTCTCCTTTTCACGGGTTTAGGAGACAACCCTTACAAGCACTCACTCCTCTCTTACAGAATTCTAAACTTAGAGTGGAGGAGGGAATTTCTCAAGAGATTGCAGCAGCGTTTTCTCACTTTTAAATTCTCTGTGCTTGTGTTAGTTAACTAGGGATGGGAGGGGTATTTATAGGCCTCAAGTTGATTCAAACTTGGAGCCTAAAACTTTTCCATCCCGAGTTTCCTGGGTACGGGCGGTACCATCGCCTGGCACCCTGCCTGGGGCGGTACCACCGCCCAGATTGGCGGTACCACTGCCTGACACAATCTCGAAGACTGTGCCACGACGGTGCCACTTCTTGGGTCATTGTTTGGGCCTCTCATTGGGCCTAACACAGTCCTTACATGGGCCCAACTGACCCCTAATTGGGTTGGCCTAATTTCAATCCCAATTACGTGCTAACTACGAAATTAAAAACATTTCCTAAGCTAAACAAGTCCCTATGTCTTGGTTTCTTCCGGCGAGCTTTCGATGAACTTCTGATGATCTCTCCGTAATGTTCCGGCGGACTCCCGGCAAGCTCCTGGACTTCACGATGATCTTCTTAGCGAGTTCCAACGAGCTTCTTTGGCAAGCTCCTGGACTTCTCGGCAGACTTTCCGACGAACGTCCGGACTTCCGATAAACTCTCGAACTCTTAATGAAATCGCGTCCTTGATTCCGGGACTTCATTTTGCTTTATGCCTTGCTATCGTAGTTAATCCTGCACATGTAAAAACACACTTCGATCCAGACAATTAATACTAAGCATGAATCATGTTGTTCGGCATGTCATTGGTCCCTCGACGCTTCGTTCGATTCTTCGGTACATCGTCGTTCTCTCTTGCGGCCTATTGCCCAATCGGCCAGTTGACTCTGCAACTCCGATATCCTTGGCGCAATATCCGTTCTTCTTGGCCCGATGCCCGAAGCCTTCTGTCGATACGTCGACCGATCCTCCGACTCGACATCCAATCTTCTAACATGATCCTCCGGCCCAACATGATTCTTCCTGCTTTAATTGTCTCATCCTGATTGAAGTATCCCGCGTCATTACAAACACAGATCAAATCATAAACACTTATCAATTGGTTTCATCATCAAAATCCGAGATTCAACACCACTGGCCATGTGACTATTGCTGATGGTCCAATATGGTGACCAATGAGCCAAATCCAATAACCTTTCCAATATGTTAATTGACAAAGCCAAGTTGGACCCGTAAAAAATTGAATGCATGAGAAAATATGTGGATCTTGCCATTCCCTCTATTTTTCCTAGTTTATTGTGAATAGAACTCTATTTTATGTTTCCCTATTACAAGTTCCCACCAGTCTTTCCTTCATACCTTCTTGCAATGCATCACCATAAATTAGTGATTTGAAATCGCAATCTCCAAATGCGGGATCCTAATAAAATATTTGCAAACACAAAGTTCCAAACAAGGCTCCCCTCATTTACAGAAGTTGCATATTCCTATGCATGTTTTACCTAACGCAACTGCATTCACAAATGTAAGGATCCAAATAGCCCCTAAATGTTTACTCTCTCATGTTTTTTAGCAGCTTGATTAAAGTTTGATGAATATGAATCAATTTTTTGTGATGATCTTACCATTTTTCTTTCTATTCCCTACTGCTAATACTAACTGGAAAAGAAATCTTCTTTTTTGTGCAATTTTCTGCTTTCAGTATCAATGCAGGTCTAGTATATATAAAACTTAAACATCCTCTGTAATGTTCCTTTCTATTTATGGCCACTTTGTGTAATTTTGTTAATCTCCGTCTCAATCTTATGCAACTGTTGCCTTAAGTTAGCTAAATAGCATCTTGAGGAATATGCAATCAGATTAATCATCTATTCTTAATTTCTTTTTTAAAGTAATATCATTGGCTTGTTTCTGATATATTTTTTGTCTGTTTAATTGACAATTGAATCATGACTCATTATCTGGAATTCTGGATTAATATTATTGTACTCAAATTATCTGCAAACCTGGTGTATTTTTTTGGATAATGGATGGCATATAGCAAGTCATATGCTCAACACTCTTTGTTGATATCAAGCCTTACTGAGAAGGCTTAACAATCATCAATTTTGCTCATGAAACTGTACTAAATATAATAATCGCTCGCTATTTGCAGGGACGGGGTTCAAAAAATTCCATATTCATACAATCTTTGAGGAGTGATCCATTTAGGGTGAGTATTTATTTAGGTCTTAAGCAAATGATTTATATGATGTGACTCTTGAAAAATGGTAAATTCTCACTTGACACTTGCCATCACATTTAAAGCTCTGTTGCTTTGAAACATAATTTTTCACTCTTTCCTTCAAATTTGAAGTATCTGCACCGAAGATTTCACTGGAATTATGTTGACAAAATAAAACTGCTGATGTGTTCTTTCAAGTGAAGGACATCAGGAAATCCTTATGGCATATTAATTTACACTAACTAGTTTCATTATCATGGACAACTTAAATCCCCTTTTTACAGTGTGACAGCCTTTGTTTCAAGTTCTACCAATCCTACTTGGGAACTTATTAAATGTTTTGTTATTTCTCTTATGTGACTTTTTAGTTCCAGCGCTTATGTTGGTCTAAGTTGTGTGAATGGTTGCTTGAGTTATTAAATCTTAACAGTTAATGTAGAGATTATATGGCACAAGATTTCCAAATTAGTATGATGGTCACTTCCTGATGAGGAAAATATAATCTCTTCCTTCTTTCTGCAACCATATAAATCTTTGAGGTCATGTAGATGTTGAAAATTAAGTTAAAGTTATTGTTCACTTTTCTGTCCTTTGCTCTTAGTTTATCATCACTTCTTGGTGGTGTCAAACTGTCAATGCTGCAATTGGGAAAATTGTAGAAGCAAAAAGTAGAGCTTGGGCTATAGAGTGACCTATAATTCTATATATAAATTGTTTTTCCGAGAGGTTGCAGTCTGAGCAGGACCAAGATGCCCCTACAATGAGAACAAACTATACTAGGATTATATTAGAATTTATATGATGACCATGCAAATAAATTAACATAGTTAATCAATTTTCATATGAAGATCATTCTTTTTTTAAGATTATGAAGACAGTTCATTCCTGCATGCTTGAGATTGTAATCAGTTCAATAACAGCTTTAGTTTATGATTGCTTCATAGTTCATATTACAAACCATAAATTGTCAATCCTAACTGCAGTGAAAGAGCTTGTTCTCTCTAATCTTCATTGTGATAGAATATCTTCTTTCTAGGTGCAAAACATACCCTTACAAATTATATAGTTTGTGTCAGTCAGTGAAGCCAAATATGAAACCACAGAACAGCTTCAGTTCAACCAGTTTGAATTTGCATGAAAATTTGATGTATTGACTTAAAAAAATCCATGGAAGTTCTACTAGATCTTATTTTTATCTATCTATCTATTATAATGGAGTATCTTCTTGTCCAATGCAGGCTTTTCACATAAGTATTTTAGCTGCTCATTGGCACCCATTTACAAAATCAGAGATCATAAAGGTACTTAATTTTATCTTTAGTTGCTACCTTGTCTGGCCAAAATCTGCAGACTCCAGCTATTTTGGAATTCTCTGCAGGTGAACTTGTTGCAAACTGAAGAATGCATCGACGAAAGCACATCCGGTTAAAGTGCTCTAATGTTCTAGTTCTGTCACTGGTGGAGGGTTGATCATTTGATGATAACTTATTTGGAAGATGAATATTGCCTTGTCAAGCAAACTGAATTCACTTGTGGCATATTATTGGCAAATATCTCAGGCTCTTTGAGCCCTTTCCTTTATGGGCTTTCTGTATTACCCAACAATTGAAAATTGTCTCTAGCCTCACTCTTTTTCCATCGAGAGATCTACTGGTACTCTCACCAGTAGAGATCTACTACATCAAAATATATTTTCATCCGAGTAATTAATAGTAGATGGGACTTACTATTTTATTATTGTTGGTAATTAACAGTAGCTTTGAGAATAATCCAGAGTTGTATAATGTGTCTGGTCAATCATGTATGGAAAGATTGAATACTTTGTGTACATATATGTGTTTCAGATAGTGCTATGGTCTAAATTGTGCTTCTTGAAATAGTTTTGAGATGAAAAAGAGCCTCGATCAACCAGAATATGAACTCGTTTGTTTTGAAAACAATTTTGAGATGCCATTGGACCAATTACTGGGGCATTGTTCTCTATAGGTTCATCAAACATGGAGGTTATGTGAGTACAAGAAACTGTTAATAGCTCAGCTGATGAATCCTCATTCCTTTGTCACTAAAGATGCAGCAGTGGTGCATTGGGTTCCAATTTGTGTATAATCTACAGCAAGGAAGAACTCAAACTACCAGTGTTAGAGCTGTGGAGGATTCTTCTCCTGCAACTTGAGAAATGCCTTGATTTGAATTTTTGTTTGAAGTTAGATTGTTAGACATGTCACAAGTGATCTTATGTTTCATATTTGGCCAACCAAAATGATCAATACTTACAGTTTGTATCAGCCTATAACTAGATTTTGTTTCCACCCTTTCATGAAGATGTTGGTTCTGATGGTAAATTATAGAAAGATGGCAGCTTCTCACGGAGATTCTATCGAACACGTGCTAAAATGCCTGAGGACCGACGACCAGTGGAAAGTTGCGGTTCCCTGTTTGGTGCCTCGGACGACACAGCTGAATCCAGTGTCGGAATACTAGCTTTCTATTTAAGCGGCATTCGCCTCTTTCCTCTCCGACCAAACCCTCGCCGGGGAGATGGCTGAAGACAGCGAAGCGACAAAGCACGGGTCCGGAGAAGCGCCCGCAAAGGGAAGCAACGAGGCAGAGGCCTCCGCGACGCCCCCTCCGCCTCCGGCCTCCGGGCTCCCATCCGTCTCCCTCAACATCTGGCCGCCGTCGCAGCGGACGCGGGAGGCGGTGATCCAGCACCTGATAGAGACCCTCACCTCTCCATCCGTCCTCTCCAAGCGCTACGGCGTCCTGTCCCTCGACGAGGCCTCCGCCACTGGCCGCCTCATCGAGGAGGAGGCCTTCGCTGCCGCGGCCGCGGCTGCGGCTGCAGACGGCGCCCACGCCACCTCCGTCGACGAAGAGGTGGAGATCCTCCAGATCTACTCAAAGGGGATCAGCAAGCGCGTGATTGAGACCGTCAAGAAGAGAGGTTCATCCGTGGACGGCGCCGCCAAGGTGACACCGACGCCCGCCGATTCTGATGCACCCGCCACTGCTGCCGGTGAGGAAGCCTGATCTCTCGAATCAGAGACTCCACAAGCTTAAATTTGGGCTCTGGATACTATATCATGGTACTCTTTCCTTTTCTGTTTCTTGAGTTTTTGTTACATTGTTCTCAGATGAAATGCTTGTCTTGGTCTGGAATTTTTAGCTGGTGGTGTTGTCGAGGATGATTGCATTTTGTGGATCTGTAGAATTGCAATGCTGCATTGAATTGCTATATGGTGATGTTTAGGGTTTTTGACATAGTACTGCTACTCTATATCAACTAAATAAATCTAAGGGAGAATGTTTAATCACTTCCTCTCTCTGGTTGGAGTAGATAAAATTGGGGTACTGAAACTTTCAATCTTGTCTCTGTATTTATTTATTTTTTTTGTTGCTGCCTTTCTAGTTTTGGATCTACACCAATATTTGTTTTTTTTATAATTTCAGTATTTATAGCATTGCCTGCTTTTATTTCTGTTCTTATCCTAATATTGCTGTTATGTTTTTAAATAGCGAAAAGACTACATCATTTGATTACTAGGGAATCAGAGATTACATTGGGGTTATTACCAAAGTTGATTGGGAATTCACTATCCCCACTTAGAGCTAATCAAAATAGCTCTTGCAAAGTTAGCCATGACATGAGCTGTTGTTTAAATGTCACGGATAATAACAAAAGTTGTAGGAAATAGATCGACATAGCAGTTTAATGTCGTGTATTAGACTAGAAATAGTTCATGGGCATGATTTATCCTCCTTGATCCATCTGATGGCTAGTTGAGAGTCAGATTTGATGATCAGGTTTTTGGCTTCTACTTGTAGAGCCCTCTCGAAGCACTCTCTAATTGCCCGACATTCCGATTGAGCCGTAGAGGAAAACCATGATGTGTTTGCATCCTGCAGCCAGTATAGAACCATTAGGAAGTTTTAATAAATAGCCTGAACCAGCTGGCTGGGTTTTGCAGCTGAATGAACCATCACACGCAAGGGTGTGGAACATTTGTAAGAAGGTTCATAACCATTACTTGCATATCTTCATGCTATGTTCAGATTATAATTTCTCCTTTTGTATGCTTAGGTTTGTGTAACCAACAAGTGGGACCTAATCAGTCTAGACGTAGCTGCTTATGTAAAGTAAAAAACTCGCATAGTGAAACAAGAAGGGAGTAATAAAGAGTTGACTGCAAAGATAAGAGACTAAATACAGATTACTATAAGATCTGAAGTTACCTCTAAATTTATTGAAGTCGTATACATCCTAGATTTTCACTTTAATTGAACCCTAGGGCTTTGCTCTGGTCTCGTAAAAGGACTTCCAACTCAGTGTGACAGCTTAAAGACTTTGTTATGTAATATTTGACTCAAAAGTGGGAACTCTTGTTAGCTGAAACTCAACAATGTTGAAATAAAAAAGGATAAGGAATACCCACCTAAGGTATAGCCCATTTCATTTATTCCATCTACTTTTAATTGACGCCACTTAGCCGCCCAAGTACCCTACCTTTTTGTTATCCACCTACATCTTAAAATTATTTTTGGCAAACAAATAAGTCCCTATAAATTTAACCTGCTAGGTATCTCAGCTGTACATCCTTAGTCATTGCAGTGTCCATAAGTATAATGTGCCTGAGATGGTTGCTTGGATCATCCCAAATAATGTGGCACTTGTAGGGGAAGCAGCTATTCACTTATCCCTTGCTAGTATCGCATTTCTTGACAAAATCAACTCGATCAATGTCTCTGCAGCACCAACTAATGTCTCACTGGCGTTCACTTGAAGAATTTTTGGAAATGGTGTATTAATTCTTCTAAGAAGCGAAAACCAAAATTTACAGAATCTTCCCCACTCATGGACCAGTAGTGCTTCTAGGTTCAATCCAAAGCTGAGACACTCACTCTACCATGAAATGGTTCATTCTAACCATCGCGATTATTAGGTTGTATTAAGTGCTGTGCGAGAATTAAGATCCATCTCGTCTTTGTCGTAACGAAAATATTCGCTCTGGAAATATTAGTTCAAGATGGGAAGCTAGAGGTAGAGGGTATTATTGTGTTCTAGGTAAGGTAGCAGCAACACCAAGTTAGGTAAGAGATTCTGAAATATTTCTAAATGGTGAGAAGTGTCCATGCTATTGGCCACAGTTGAGAAGAATGCTTTTTGGTAGTCAACCTGGTTTAGTTTTTTACCCATGAAGAGTTTTGTGGTTGCTCCATTAATCCCATCAGTCTTTCCACTCTATGCTTATTTATCGGCACGCTTAGTTGAAGAAAAGATATCTGATTTTGTGCAGTTGTGAATGATATTACATAGAAGGCAACAATCTCAAACATCAATGGTTGAACATTGTACATCTATGACAGCTGTTGTCTGGTTTTGCTCTTCCTGTGCCAGTCTCTTCTGTTTTGGTTCAATAATCTCATCTTGCTTTACATATTTGAAACAGTTTATGCCCTCATAAAAAATCTGAAATCTGTAGAAGATTTATCAGTTGCTGTTAGTTTTGTTTAGATTTATCAGATGACTTGAATCTTCATCATACTTTTCTTGCCAGGAACTACACATGGCAGTGAAGGCCTAACACACTTAGTCCACTCATGATTTTTTTGGTTACCATAATTGCTTCCAATGCTTACTAAGATTCTTTGCATACTCTGCTTAAGGTTTCTCTGGACTACTTAGGTTAATCAATGCTAGTCACAGTTATCAATTACTTCAAATATCTTTAAAATTTTTATTATCATAACAAAGTTTTCAAAGGGCATCAATATTTATGATAAGCTATGATCTTAGGTGGTGTTTATGCAAAATATCCATTCCTATTACATAAAGACTCAAACATTAAATATTTCCAAAGCCATAACTAACATATTGAAAACAATGTAGACTCAATTCCTGCACTGATGATGATGATGCTGATGCTGAAAACAAAGTCTCTATGTATCCTTAAAGAAATTTAACCTCCATTTGAAGCATTAGGAACACAGAAATGAAAGAATACCTTTGGACTTTTCTGAAGAACGGGGGCTTCAGTGACCATCAAAATGAATCAACATGAAATTTTCTTCACCATATGCAAATTGAATCAGCAAGTGATAGACTAAGTGCAACAAAACAATTCTGTACAAGATTGTTACAGAAATTTTACATTCATGGCATTAGCTGAGTGCCCAGCAACAACCCATTCAATGAATCTGCATGAACTTACTATTTATTATTCTTCACTAAAATCAGCAGGCAATATACTTGAGCTAAGAACAGGCGCTACCTTTCAGTTTACAATCATCTCATGGCAATAATAGTTGGGAGAAGGCTGTCCGTCAAATCTAATTTTGTTTCTGCAATTAGCCAAGGCGTTGCTTGCCATAGGTGATACTTTTTGTCTGTCCTGGGGCTTCTTCTCCAACATAAACAAACACCTTTGCCATCTACTTTCTTTGTCTTCTCCCTGCAACTGCAAAGTAAGCTGTCAGAGCCAAGGAAAATAACAAGTTGTTTCACATGCCATCTAACACTCCAATTGATCAACAAACTTATGTATGTATAAACAAGATATTGAACATTCCATTCTATTAAGATAATTAGCCTTGTCAGTCAGAGTTCTTCACAGATTTAATCAAGAAACAGAAATTTCATGAGAATCTTAAGTTGGAGATGTTTCTTCTGTGGATCAATTCTCCAGTCCATATGGGAGCATAAGTGGTGGAATGGTAGAAGAGGGAAGAAAAAACAGTTTAAATATACATTTTTCTACATCCAGATCGACTATAAGTAGTCCAAGAAGGCTCAACTGGAATAAGTAAAAATTCCGGAGGTGTTAAGTCTCATACTGGAAACAAATAGTGAATTAAGTTGAAATATTATTCTGCTTCACACTTGTGTATTCAGTATCAACAAGGATATCACACCTACAAATGGGTTAGAGCAATATCAAAGTTGGCAAGATACCATCTGGTATGGTTCAGTATAAATGGTATTTACCGGTCAAACGGTCTACCGAGCAATAATTTCTGTGTTTATCTTTTCTCAGGCTTTTCGTTTTAAGCTCAGCATGTACTTACCAACACATGATGTATCGGTCCAGTACTTAAAAGAGTTAAGGACCTTGATGGTAATATTAATTGAATGATGAAATGAGACGAAATAAAACTAAAATGGCAGACCTCTTTGAAACCATGATCTCCGAACTGCTTGCCGAATGTAGCGTTCATGCTTCTGCAGAAGCTCGTCAACCTTGTGAGACTGAGAAAGAAGAGGCCCTGAGAACTCAACTCTGTCTCCTTCATCCTGACGACCCTGAGCATTTTCAAATTAGAAGAAACAGCAACATAAACAATAATCATCGCTGACAGACTAAACATGCAAGCTAAAACAAAAGCAAGGAAAGTGTCACATCCAACTCCTACCAAAAAATTACGTTTTGCTGAGATCGGATCTCCCCTGAAAAGCACTTTGGAGAAGTCCTGAGAATGGTGTACGTCGGATGAGTCAAATGAATCTGGGCGTCCTAAAGTTGCCCACTTCTTGAGAATCTTGCGTTTTGCTTGTTCATGTGTGTCATGGGCTTTGGAGCCAGCACTGGTTTCATCTGCATCTCCGTTCTTGTGCGTACCGAGTTCCAGAACAGCTTTATCTGGCACAGTATTGGATGAATCTACAGCACCAGAAACATGGCTTTTCGAGCTAGAACTACTGTGAGATCTATCATATGCACAAGCTTCTCTCTGCCTTTTAGCCCATGCAAAGCCACTAGAAGCAGAAACATCCAAGGGACCCGAGAAAGCAGCATCCTCTTGACTTAAGAGTCTGGCTTCACCATTTACTCTAATGTGTTCTTGTTTTACCTTGGATCTCGTAACTCCATGATGATTGATCTGTGACTTTGTGTACGTGAAAAGCAAACACATGAAAATAAAATCCACCAACTATCCTAAACCTAGTTATATGGAGTAAGATGAGAAAAGGACCTCTTGGCTCTCTGCTATTTTGCCTGGTGCATTACTTGGTTCTCTTGAAGCTCTATATGCCCCTGATTGTCTTGTTATGGCTTCTGGCCCATGCCGTCGTCTTTCAATCCTTCTCCTGAAAGGACAACATAAACTGATAAAAATGGCTGCAGGAAAATGAGCTCTCTACATTCTTCGAAACATAGATTCCTCTTTTGAGGCTAAGGATGTAGATTTGTAAACAGAAAGTCCAACATTGAGAACCTTATCAGCTTCTGTAAAGTGATACCAGCTGAACTAAATATCAGATGTGATTGGCTAGATCAATGATTTTGAATGTTACATCTATGAAGAATTGCAGATAACGGCCTGAAACTAAACCTACACAGAATGGGAAATGTCTGTTCTTCTCTAAGCGGACAGAGATTTTGCTGCCTAGGTGACAACTATTTGGGATAATGGTATAATATCCCAACTATTTGGTAATGACGATGGCAATAACAGCAAGACCATAATGTCTCAACTATTTGGGGGGCTACATATCTAGGCGAATCTGTGGTCCAACAAACACTAAAAAGTAAGCCATAGGAACCTAAATATTTCCTAATCAAAACAGTAAAATTTAGCTTTTTAATCTCTTGGAAATTAAGACTTCTTCTTTCATTAACAAGTAAGCATGTAAGAAAGTCATTGAGGCCAAAACAGATTAACAAATATAAATCATTCCAGAACCATCATTTTTTTGACAAAAAACAGATAAATTAAAGCAAATTGACAACAAAAGCAACCTTGATTATAGATAATAAGAAAAGATCAACAATCATTCAACATCAAGGAGTACAGTCCAAAAAATAATAACCATAAGATTAAATAAGGTTAAAAATTTCTGTCAGATCCTAGTTTATGCACCTTGTTAGACTGATACAGTACCGAGATATAGGATGGCATACCATCTTGTACCACCTAGTATCATTGAGAAAATATTTAAAAGATAATATCAATTGGTACCAAGCTGTATAGACTAGTACTGGTTACTGGTTGGACTGATAAATAATAGTTGGTATGCACCATTCTGGCCAACATATGAAACCTTGATATATGTAAATCAAGGAAAAGGATATATAAGAGAATATAACATAGTAACTACGGAAGAATAGATACATAAGAAAAACAAATCAAAGAAAGGGATACAGTGCATGATATAAGAAACCTAGTTGTCAGTGGAGAATAATGAAGAAAGGATACAAACAATAACAATGAAAAGAAGAGAAAAAAATTAAAGATTAGCAAATCGCATGACCAAGAAAATTAAGGACTGGGAAAAAGAAGGAAACAATTAAAGAAAATTTAGTAGTGGTAGTAGCAGTAGTAGTACAAGAAGAAAACCACACCTTGTCTTTGTTGTTGATGGCTATCATTTGCCATATGAAAAGAAGAGAACAGAAGAAACAAGATTAGCTATAAAAACACAAAGAGAGCTGCCATCTTTTTTGTTGATAGCTACCATTTTCCTTATGAACTAATGGTGATTGGGAGAACAGTGGTGGTTGCCCAACTGAACATAGGAGGAGATTGCTTTTCTACCTAGCTCTCTCTCCCAGTGACCAATGAAGATAGGGAACAAGGCGAGAACCCAATGGGATTTTGGATGAAGTGAAGCATGAGTTGCCTTCTCTGAACAACTTTTCTAATCACCAAGATTCTGTGAATAATGAGAGATATGTGGTACCATAGAAAAGGTATAAACACATACAATTAGATGAAATTGTCACTAGCTGGCAGCCAACAAGACAGCAGCCTCTTTAAGTCCTTGGTGGAAATTTGACAAATATTAATTATCTTAATTATGACTCAGGATATGATGTCTGATGTAAGTAGCTAATTAAGATTACCTGTGTGACTCCTCACGACTCTTTGCATCGATCTCTTTATTAGGTGGATATTTTGGCAAACTTGAAGGCTCACAGGCATAAGGCTTTGTTCTGAAATACTGAAAGAATATGGAGGAAACAGAATAAGAACAATCATTAAAATAGAAGACCAGTTAAGATCGAGATCTAGAAGAAAAAATGGGAAATAATGCAAATTACAATACAACAAGCAGTAATCATTATCATCGATATTTTTAGATGGAAATGACCTAATCTGATGCGTATTCAGTTAATACATTAATTGAAGAAGATAAGTTAATAACTTCTGTTAATAAATTCTTTTTTCTCTTTTTGACAAAAAGGTGCTGCAAAAGGCTAATATCATTCTTGCAAAATACTGCCCACAGAGATACAACGAGCTATCTTGGTTCTTTGGTCACTCATAAGAGAAATCCTTGTGACATCTTAAGGCTCAGTTGGTCATATAATGAATAAGCATTTTATACAAAAGAAAACAGATGTTTATGTATCATCAGCACAACTCTATACATCCTCCAAGGTACATTAACTTCTTTAGGCAATTTGGTAGCAATATGATGCAAAACAATGCAATCTATTTTTCCTGTATTTCTACTATCTTAGCTTGAGATTCTGCACAGTAATATAAATCCTCCTTTTGTGTTATTTATGAATCATTGACTCGGAGAGGAGATGAATTTCTTGGACAATTGGATCCGGCGGTACAATAAGTAGGAAGGATTTTTATATTTTCGTTTAATTTAATGGTAGGACTATATGGACACAACCAATATTCACATGAAGCTGAGCTCTCTAACTGTATTTGATTCGATTGTTGAAACTTCTTGGACCTTGGTCATGTTTGCATATGATTCCTAGTATCGTAGGATATTTCTTGATTTATCCGTTGAAATATTTAATTACCATTTGATAGGGCATATTTTGGTCCTAGATGAATCACCAGCAAACATCACAAACCGTCAGCCACACCCGCCAGAACCACGAGGTGCACTCCATGTCAAGTTTGGTACCAATACACTATGCGACTTGACCACCCCGAGAGCTCGGGGCGGTGCCGTCTGCTTTTGGGGCAATGTCGTCTGACGCCGCTCAAGCACCCCCGAGGACGTCAAATCGTCAGAGAAGTTGTCCCACCCCCACGAAAGTCAGTGGTCATGTCGAACCGAGGCGCAACCAACTCTCGCACGCAGGTATAAATCGTCCGATGCCCAGCCAAGGGGGGAAAAAAAGGGACGGGAATCCAAAAACTGAACTGACTTGCTCGTCGGAGGGGCCAAAGTCGGGAAGCACCCGACGAAGGCCGTTTTGCAGGGAGAAAATCGTCGCCGAGCAACAGCCATCTTCACCCCGAAGTCGACATCCGGTGCGCAGAGGAGGGTGGTCCAACGGTTCGGAGCGCCAACCCCCAGTCGCCCGCGAGGACTTAGCCGACCCTGCCAACCCAACCCTCGCCCGAAACGCTCGAGAGGCGCAGCCACCTCATCATCCTACTCATTCCACCAAAGGTTCCCAACATCGGCCCGCAGACTAAACCGTGCTGACTCATCAGCCACAATACTTTTGTTCACTAACATTTTGGCACTAGAAGGAGGGAAGCACCCGACGAAGGCCGTTTTGCAGGGAGGCGATCGCCGCCGAACAGCAACCGTCTTCACCCCGAAGTCGACATCCAGTGCGCAGAAGAGGGTGGTCCAACGGTTCGGAGCGCCAACCCCCAGCCGCCCGCGAGGACTTAGCCAACTCTGCCGGCCCAACCCTCGCCCGAAACGCTCGAGAGGTGCAGCCACCTCATCATCCTAATCATTCCACTAGAGATTCCCAACATCGGCCTGCGGACTAAACCGTGCTGACTCATCAGCCACGGTACTTTTGTTCACTAACACCATTAATATCGTCAAGAATTTGCTTATGATATTAACTTTCTGTACTGAAGTAGCCAAGTAGGACTCACTAACTCACAAAGTAAATTCAACCACGACAATATTGTGGTTTGGCAGATTAGAACAAGGTTGTTTAGTTATACCTATATGAAAAAATTAGCAACAAGAATGGCTAAACAATATCACGGAGTGTGTGGGAATGTTTAAGCTATCTGAATGGCACTGACTTCAATGTTAGCCAGCTTAGAGTAATGAATTTTGAATTTTCTTCAAAAATTATTTCCCTTCAATTTGTACATGGCTTTAAGTTTTAGTTATTTAGTCTGATTAAAATTTGAGGAAGAAATCTATTAATGGGAAAATAAATCTGACATGAAAAATAATTCGATAAAAATGTTATCATTGTGGAAGAGTAGCAAATTAAGAAAAAACACAAAGTTTGACTAATATAGCAAGACACTAAAATGGCATGCCGACATTGTATATGAATCAGGAGAACTCATGTGAAAGCATTTTAACATAATATATGCACCTCAGATGCAAGAGCAGATGAAGCAGTGCCACGTTTGTAAGGCTCAACAGACAGAAAAGTTTCTAACAAATTGATAGCTGTTCCTGGCAGATTCTTGAACATATCCTGAAGACAACATTCATAAGGATGATGAGGTTTGAATATTGTAGCATGGGGCAACTTGGACTTCTTCCAGTACTCATCTGGAGGGGAACCACAAAGCTTGAATATTTTATGTAATTGTTCAACCTGATAAAAAGGGGGGGGAAAAGGGTCCCATGTCATCAACGAGAACTACTGAATCATGACATATTCATGGTTCTACTCTAAAAAAAGATAACTGCCATGATATTTTAATGGCAAGTGAGTCACATGATTACCTCAGTTCTTCCTTGCAGAATTGGTTTCCCAAGAAACATTTCTGCAAATACGCAACCAACACTCCACAAATCCACACTCACTTCATAGTTAGTTGAACCCAACAGTAGCTCAGGAGGACGATACCATAGTGTCACAACACGGCTAGTCAGTGGTTGCTTATGTTTGGGACTGCAGAAATTTGCCAGACCAAAATCAGCCATTTTGAGAACTCCATCATTATTTACTAGAAGATTTGCACCCTTGATGTCACGATGTATGACACCACGTAAATGGCAATGTTCAAGTCCAGATAGCAGTTGCTGCATGTAGCACTTAACCTACAATTCATCAACAGACAATCAAATGCAATATGCATCTCAGTCCAATTGATTATAATGAGAGAGATAAACAAAAAGCTTTTATGGCTAAATTATCATACGGACAAACCTGTGCTTCACTGAACTCAATGTCAGGACAAGCTGACAGCCCAGCAAGATCATGCTCCATGTACTCGAATACAAGATATAGACTACATGAGAGCCGAGAAGTTATCAGTCCTTCAAGTTTCACAACATTTGGATGGTCTAGTCTCCGTAGTATCAATATTTCTCTTGCCATAAACCTAACACTCTCTGGCTCAAAATTGTCAAACCGCACCTTTTTTAAAGCAACAACCTTTCCCGTGTCGAGATCTTGTGCTCTAAACACACTGCTGTAGGTACCTTGTCCAATCTTGACATGCAGTAGACAGCAAACAAAATTTAGCCAGAAAATGAAGCAAAATTAAGCACCAACTTCAGTGAAAAATATAGCCATGAGATTATTCAAAGATAGGCCCAAAAAACACAGGTCATTTGTTACATATAAAAGGACACAAGATAGACAAGTTAAAAATGAAGTTTATTTTCAGTGAAACATTTTTTATCCCCAATCAACCTATTTTCATCTGATGCTTATTCTTGTTTCCCAATCAATGAAGGAAAATTCAGTGTAATATATAGGAACCAACGGCATGCAAAAAAGAACTGATAAGTGCACTGATATTCTATTTTGTATGACAGATTTGCAATCAGGTATTCATATATATTTATGCAATTATATTAGTCATTGCAGGATCTTAAGTATTGACTGAAGTGTCTATCTCGGGTCTATAATATTGATTTGATGGTTCCTTGATCATTATTACAATTCACTCTGAAGCTTCCTTCAGTTGTGGTGGTGTATTCCATTTTATCCTATTGGACCTGACTGGCCCCTTTACCTTTTCAGCCTTTAAAAAATCTTCCCCTGCTTGTAAAGGAAGAAACTTTTGATACTTAGTTGACATCTCAGTTGTAATATTCTACGGCTCTAACCATTTTAGTAGCATAATTACCTATAACTTATATGAAATAAGCTTTTTCATAGGACTCAAAATGATAGTATGCCACCAAAATCACAAGTACATTTCCCATGGGAGCTACAAGGTAATCACAATATCGGATATACCCCGCTCAAGTCCCTAAAAACTTTGTTACAACACCACCATAAATATTCCAAATCCTCCTATGAGCTTCTGATGTGAGAATAATTTGAAAAGATTCTTATCCTCATACGCATGATTCCACACAGATAGGCCAGAAAAAGTGCTCCGGTATTGTTTACAATGATCCCTAATCTATTTAGCCTCAGACACAAACGGATCGATGGCCCAAAATTTAGCTGGTAGTAGGACAGGGTTGAGCCTAGATACAAGTTCATCTTCTGATGATTTTCCATAATGGGGCCTTTAGGGTATCACAACAGCCTCTTCCAAGAGCCTACTACAACAGTTTAAGAACATATGCTAAAGCATACAAAAAGGCACCGGTCTCAAGAGGTAAATGATCTCTTATATACGAAAAGAGCCATGTTGCTCTGCTCTGGTAAGTTCAGCCATTAAAGATAAATCTTGGTTAGATTACTAATGGAAAGATTGAAGAACATGAGATGAGCATCTGAGTGACAAAAATGATTAATGGGCGCAGATGAAAGACTAGGATAAGTATGGCTAAATCTGAATTAGATAAGTATTGCAAGGATCCAAATGATGCTTAATTATAATAGAGCACAAAATATATTCATTCAAGACCAAATCGGCAACGAAAGGTGCTTGGACAAGTGTTGAATATAAGCAATATAGACAAAGAAATAGGAGAAGGATATTAGCTGCGTCGGAGAATGTCATCTGAGAACAGCATAAGAAACAGTGCTGACCACAAGCATTCCAGAAGAGGATCATTGATATGATTGAAATCATCCGCATTTGTTCAGATGTTGAACTTCATAAGATAGGGAATAAACCAAAAAAAGGCTTTTTCATAGATCGCATGTGAAACTTCAAAACCAGAAGCAGACTAGGAGAATATGCAACAAAGAACGCCACATTTGATCGGGAAAGGGATCGGTACGTCACTTCCTTGTGCAATATGCCACGATCTTATCAAGAAACAAATCACATGAATGGATGACGTAGAATAAGACATGACAAGGTATTTGATTTTCACTCTAGAATGAGAGCACGAGTTCAAAGAACCAATCGAAGGTCATGACGATCTTGATATTACCTTCTCCAGCTTCTCAAAGGAGTCGGCTTTCAAAGGCACCCAACCCTGAATAGCCTCCCCGGCGACGGCGCTGAGCCAAGCGGGCCATCCGGCGGCGACCTGCTCCCCCTCAATGTACTTATGAAAATTCCCCAGCCGTAAACTGCCACTAATTGCGCTGGCCTTCCCAGGATCCCCCTGTCTGCAGCCAGCCCCCTCGCCCTCCTGCTCCTCCTCTCGGCATCCCTGCCCGGCGCGGCGCCGCGACGAAGAAGCCGAGACCGCCTCCGATCCCTCGCGGTGGTCCCTCAGAATGCCTGAGGAGTCCAATGCCGGGGTCACTGAGACCGTCTTCTTCGACGCCACGCAGCCCATCACCGCCCCGGCTTCGCCGGCATCGGCCTGACCACCGGCCGTCACGTGAGGCCCGGATCAAGAAATCGGCAAACGACGACGATGCGAGGAGGAACCCGGTGGAGATGAGACCGGAGAGGGCACGGGAGGTCCGTCAAAACACAAAAGGTGAGATCCTGGAGCTGCTTTCTTGTGTCTGTCTATTCGTGAACTCGATCACTAGGGTTCCTTTTTCTTGCGAGATTAGCGGGATCTTCTTATAAAGGGAGTAAAAAGGAGGGAGAGGATAAAGGAAAACGGCCCGAAATCTGTTACAAAAGAACATGTAGCCGTTGCGACAACTTTGCATACTGTGGCATTTCTCTGTTTTCCTTTAATTTCCTATTTCTCACTCTCTTTTTTTTTTTTTCTTACTATATTATTATTTTTATATTAGATGATAGACCTTTATATAAGTAAGGATAAGACCACTTTGCGACATAAAAAATCTCTTCGATTTCTATTAACATAAAAGAAGATGGTATACATTAACCTTCTTTAGATCTCGTATTACATTTAAAATAATATCTTATTACACTGTTACATAACTTATGCATTATGTAACTTAGATTCACATTCTTCTTGTAGTAGATATCTAATAGTTAATACATTGCATGCACAATCAGATAACAAAAATTCTAAAAATATAATATTGGTATTTTTGAGACTTGGGAGACAAGGGGAATTTCAAAAATAATGGCTTTAGATTCTATAATGGGAATTTTAGTAATGGTGCATTGAATTCACCATTTTAGTTGTGGTAAATATGCATTCTCAACTTAAATTTTGTGTTAGTCCTAATAATAATAATAATAATAATAATCGTTCATCGTTGTCTTCTATAAACATTTATTATATTATATATTTGGGGGTATATGGGCATCATTTGACAAAACGGTGGGAGAGGAACATGTGTGGCCGTCCATGGATGACTTTTAGTCAGAGTCAGTGGGAAAGAGGGAGTGTGTGTCTCTCCACTTAAAATATTTGTTTGTGTGTGAGAAAAAGTGTGAAGGGAAGTGGAAGGTGTGAAAAAGAAGACTGACACACTGAAAGCGTAGAGAGACAAACTCCTCCTCCTTTTCCCTCTTTCACTCATAGCTGCTGACTCATGTGGCCATGATTCTATTGGGTTGAGTTGGGATGAGACGCACAGGTTGGACATGCAAGTGTTTGTGAGGAAAGAAAATAGTGAGAGTGGGGTTCAGCTGAGGTACAGTGCACCATCAAATGATAGTGCTGTCTTTTCCGGTGTGATTGCTTTTGGTGGAGGCATCTCTTCCAGCTTTAGTTGTCGTAAAAGTTGCAGGTTGGGCTCATGTACTTTTTTTCTTTTTAGTTTTTGCTTGGATGTGTGGTTCTTGGCAGGATAATTACCCTCTCAGCTCGAATCGATTTACTAGATCTATATCAGTTAACTATCCATAATTAGAGTCTCTCCACTTAAAGATTTGATATCCTCATCAAAAACTCAAATAACATTAACTCTCCTGCAGTGCTGTGTCTTGTCATAATGTAATATATCATAACTTATAGTTTGAATTACTTACTAAGATATTTTTAACTTAAGCTAATAATGATATATTTATTTAATCCTTATTAGTTCATTTAAATCATCTTTTACTTCTCATGTGATTAAATCGAGATACTATACGAGTTCTCTATAAAAAATATATATATATAATGATTTTTCATGTGATTAAACCGAGATATATATATATATATATATATATATATATATATATATATATATATATATATATTACGTCGATAACACAAGATTGAAGGCAAGGAAAAGGATGAATGCAAGTTTATCTATTGAATTTTTGATTTTTGTTGATCTTTTTTGTCACCATATTTTCCTTCAGCATTCTATGTCAACAGAAACAAGATTGATTAGTGCTTTGTCAAAATTGTCTGCATGTCTCTCAAGTAGGTAGTCAGCTTGCTGCTATTCCTGAGTGAAGACTAAAAGTTGTAGATGTTGACTTAATTTTTGTACTATGTGGATCTGCTTGCTTTTATAGGGAGAGTTGTGCTCCAAGCAATTACTGATGTTTTCAATACATTTGAGGGCTATTTTTTCTTCCTATACATAAATTTGATAGGACACAATGAGATTGCCTGAGTGTCCACACTATATTTCATGTGTGATCTTTAAGTAGCCAAATAATGCTACATCACTCACCAAAAATATTCTTAAAAATCATATTTTTTTTGGTTTCATATGATAATAATTAAGGCAACTTGAGATTATTTTGGTGACTACTACATGAGGGATGGTATTTTGACTAGTAGTAGAACTCTTTACTCATCTTTTTTTTTTTGGTGATAAATAATCTATTTGATTCAATAGTTTTGAGTATTGCTTTCATACGAAGTCACTGATTCCTATCTAATAGTAGGTATTATATAAAAAAAATTTACAAAAGATAAGTGAAGAAGATAGAATTCAAGCTTAAGATCGATAAACTGTCTATGTTTATCAACTAAGTGACCTAACACCTTTCTTTATACATAAAAATAATTAACTTGGTAGAAAAATCATGTGCTTTATTTCTAGATCTTCTATACAAAATAGACAATCATTGATCAGATCTCCCAACTACCTCCAATTCTATAGATGATTTAAGTAATATGTATATAAATCTAGAAGACCAGATTTAAGTGATATATATAAATATAGAAGACCATTCTTGATGGTGGTAGGTTGCCGCCTCCTAATTATTCATTGCAGGTACAAAAAGTAAGAGAGAAATGCAATTTATTATGGTAGATAAAGTTATGATAGCCATATCATATTCAATCCTATGAAGGGAAAGAAATCAAGTACATGGGAGTGTTTTAGTTACTTCAATCATTCATAATAAGAGCATTAGTTTGACCATCCATGGAGACACTTTTTACTACCACTTATCTCCATCAACAACCAACACACTCATTCCATGCCATATCAGATGACATTCCTTCCATTCCACATTTATGATCAACTTTTTACCTACTAATTTCTCTTCCTGCAAGTACAGATCCAAAAGAATGGACTTTAAAACTGTACAAGGGAAAAATTAAACTGAGATTTGAATTATTGTAGATAGAATAATAAATAGAAAGCAGTGAAATGTGCCATTCTTGGACAGTGGGGATTTTAATTTAAATTAGGATCATTATGATGCCTGTCTTTGACAACAACATCAGTCTTTTGATTTAATAGCCCATGGAAGAGGATAAGATCAAATGCTATAACTTAATCTGCCATTATGCACTTGTTTATAAAAAGGATGTACATGTATTTGGACTCATGTGTTAGGAACTGAGGATGCTTTTCCATCCATGTGATGCCCATATGGCATGCACCACCATGTCAATCAATGAGAGAAGTTTGGATATATATGATGGGCAATTTCCACTGAGCTTTTGATACCATGATAAATGATGAGTTGAGTTACCACTTAATCCCCAAAAGCTCAAGTTATTAGAATCTTGTGTTTGAAATTACCAACAATAGCAACATTTCATATTAGATGTTTCAATTACCAACAATAGCAACATTTCTTTTAAGAATTCTGTGTGAATGCCAATCATATGGTCAATTCATTGTGATAGGTTTTGAAGAATGCATGGCTCTAAAATATTGCCTCAGATTTAGTCACTTCACCTACTAATCCTAAACTAATACAGCAATAACTAGTAAATCCAATTATTCATGATTTTTTTCTTAATCTACTGTGACATTTAAGAAATTTCCCCCAAAACAACTTTTAATCATGGTGTGTTTTTCTATCATTTTTTACTAATTTTTCTGTGTCTTTTGCTGAATATATAAATGAATATGTCTGCAGTAATCATTTCTACAAGTTTTTTTTAACCTTTATAATATTGCTGACTAATTCCCAATTTTATCAAACTTATATATGTCTTCAGTAATCATTTCTACAAGTTTTTAACTTTTAGAAAGAAAAAAATATATAAATAAAGACATCATAAGCTAAAGATTTGATGTCCAAAATGATAGCTTTGAGAGCCCAAAAGATTACAGCAACTCCATTAAGCATGCCAATGAGACTGGCAGTATCAGATATAATCCAAATAGTGTTATCCTTCTCGCTCAGCTATCCTGAAAGCCTCCAAGAAAATAAAACCTTCCACTTTAGAAGGGGTGTTAGTAAGGTAGAGAGCATATCCATCCATCTTCAAGGAGGGGACCATCCTACCTCCTAAAGATATCAATTAATAGAGTAGTGAAATGAGCCATGGCAAGCAAGTATAAGAGCAAGCAGGGAACATATCAGAAAAGTCACTTTGTTACTACTGGTCACCAACAGTACTGCACAGGAAGTAGAATTCTTAATGGAGTAGCTGAAGTATCTCTCTCTCTCTCTCTCTCTCTTTATGGTGTTCAAGGATTCCCCACACCTTCAAATATGTACATGAAATATGAAGAGAATCTTCTACCAAGCAAAATCAAGTCCCTGTTTCACTATTTTATGCACAGTCACCTCCTGCTCATGGCTGTGGCATGGATTTTGCCTGTTGACAATGTCAACCAGCAAAAGATATAAACAAGGCCTGATGACGCAGAAAGGTAGGTTGGCAAGCAAGCTGCTTTCTTTTTTCTTGGTCTTTTCCTTTTGCACATGGACGCCCAATTCCCTCCTCTTTGGTGACTGTTGATTTGTGAAAGAACTTTTCTCCATGCTTCTTTTTCTTTCTCGACCATATTTGATTCCCGCAGTAGCCTAAAATGAAGTCTCAGAACAGGCAATGGGGCATAAACAGTCGAAGCATACCAATTCAAGGCTCTGAAACCAAGAAAAGCACATGATTGGGTCCTCCTTCACACTGGCCTTGAGAAATGCTGCACATCTCTTTTGGAAAGAACAGATTAAAGCTGCTCAGCTAACCTTGAAGAACTGTAAGAATAGTTGTTACAATATGGCATGTTATATGTTCCCCATCAAGCATCTATCAAGCATATATATACACAAGAAATGTTTTCCTCACTCGATGAAGGAACCATAAATTAAGAGATGAGACATCCATCCAAGAGGGAAAAAAAATTCCATCAAGAATATATTAAGGGAATCCTTTGGTGAAGTATAATCTTTTCTTTTGACACAGTAATACGTCAAAATAAAAAGGAAAAAGAAAAAGAAAAAGAAACTCCTGTCCCACATCAGTTCCGCCTACTGCATCATCACCAGAAAGAATGTTCCTTTCTTTTGTTTCACACCCAAAATCCAGCTCCAGTAAAGGTCTTGCCAATTCATATAAGAAATCCAATCATCGGTTTGTTAGATTGGCAGCTTTCAGCATGAAACAATAATTTTGCAACAGCTGTTAACAATCTGTGATGCAAACCAGGATGCTGAAAGGAAGCTAGCATTCCATCATTAATTAGATGTCTCACTTAGATTATAAGAGTCTGATGAATATATTATTATTAATTTAGATTTAAATGTTTAATATCAATATTTAGGTTTTTAATATGTGAGCTATCACAGAATATTGAGATGAATAGATGTTCGAACAAAAAACAATTACAGTGTTCGTCATAATGTGAAATCGTTACTAAGCTAAGCCTCATGTGCACCATATTAAAATTTAATTTGGATTATAATAGGTTTTTAAGAAGGATATAAAATTGTTTGGTAGGAGATTATAACATCCCTAGTTTAATTTCACATAGAAATGGATAAAGTATTGAATTAGACTTTAAGAGTGAGATGAGTATATTTTTGCTAACTCTGACTTAAGACTCAACAAGTTAATAGGTTAATTATTATTATTCTGAATCATGACATAATTGATCTTTCATAAGGTCTGGACTGCCACTAATACTTAAATATAATCTGGAATTCTGATGTGAGATATGCATCTTCACCATTGGCATTCAATTACTACCATAACTTAAACCTGCAGAATGGAAACAGAGTGGCGCCACAAAAGCCTAAATCACAAGGACAAGAAAAGATATCAACAGAAGATCCAACTGTTGATCTCATCGTAATACTTGTGTTCTTGTAGAAACAAAGTGCTTTCAATAATAAATCCCCAAAGGTACAGTTCTGCAAATAATGTGACAAAGGACAAAGCAGCTTGAGAACTGGATACAAAGATAAATGTGACCCAACCTTCTTTGCGAAGACTGTGATCATAAGAAGAAAAAATATGGAGGAAAAAAAAAGCCACTGTGCTTGTCAAAAACTGGAGAGGAGCTACAAAAGATGGCACAAATGTAGAAAATAAGCTATACAGATACCTTATTATACAAAACCATGGCTTATGTACATTCTTCTGTACAGCCATTTGAATGAAGGGAAGGAATGAGGTATGTCAGTATCCAGTTTGATGGGAAAAACCTGAATTTGGGTGGGTCATGCTTAACTGGTTCCTGGGATCATAAATAGGACTGGAGGCTAGGCCTTATTGTGAAGTTGCAGCTATTATGGAAGAACTCAAAACTGCAATAAAGGAATCAGATTTATTCATGTGGAGATTGATTCACAAGTTTTGATGGAAATTTTTTTTGCAGGCATACTGCTCTGCCTGGAAGGATTTTGAATATTGTTCATAATAATGAGTTCAAATTCAACAGATTATTTAGTCCCACGTTGATTGAAAAATACGAGAACCAAAGATTTATAAGTTATATCTAATATTTTGATTATGAATATTTTTTATAATTAGTTATATATAATATTTTGATTTTTATACTTTTAAAATTTATATTATGATCCCTATGCTTATAAAAATAAAATATTTAACCCCATTACTTCAATAAAATATCTGATTTTTAACTCTGTATAAGAATTTTAATATTTCACTTTGATAAGTATAAAAATGTCAATATAATTTTTAAAAATATAAAAATTATGATGTTAATTATAGGTAATTACCCTGCTGAAAACGTAAGCACAAAACGTTCCTCCAAATCAGATCTCAACTTTGACTTTTTATGCTGTGTTCGGAGCAGGTTGACTGCATGCGATGACTGGAATATTGCATCTTGTACCAATGAATTGACGGATCTACCCCTAAAGCTTACAGAATTTTACCTTTTTTTTTCCGCCCGAATGCAAGCACTCTGGTCATGGTTAAAATGTTACAGATAGTTTTATCAATCGAAGTGACAAAGAACATCAGTCATCGTGGGATGTGATTGACAAGTAGAAGAGTTACCGACGTGGCCTCTCCTGACCGATTCAATTATCCATTGAATCGAGAATCTAGATTGTAGGGATGATAATGTCCTTACAATCTAAGAGCATTCATTCTAGAGTACTAAAATGACCTCGAGCTTTCATATCACACGTCGGCATGGCTCACGTACTAGAAAGAGACGTACCCGTCATTCATGACCCATCGTACAGTTAATGCTGACGATGGAGGTGACAAGGCACCTCGCAGAACTGTGAAAGCCAGCCAATCGCGGTGCTTGTAGCTGCAGGAAGAAGAAAGAGAACAGCCGAGGCCGGGAAAAGAACTCGACAGGATCGACGGCCAGGATCACCATGCAGGCAAATGCTACGTAAATCATGCTTTCCCAAACAGGATCGACGGTCAGGATCCTCTATTATGTAATAGATTCCATCTACATGTAGATTTCACCTATCAATATCCGTTACACGCTATCGACATGCATGCGTCTATATATGCATGTCCTTTCATCCAAGAAGATGATGATGATGATGGGTTGTTTCAACCCTTTTATCTGCAACACTTGGACCACTTGCACTGTCAAACAGGTAATCTAGCAAGTCCTATTGATTTCAAAAAGCTCAATTTCAAATAAATAACATAAAAAGTACAATCAAGAACATCTCAAGCAGATAAGAACTTCTAATTTACATGTGAGAAATTGAGTAAAAAAATTAACTGCACCAAATAATATTTGTAGGCTAAAACACCAGTAATCTTCTAATTAGGACAGTAAGATGCATAGTGGCAATGGACAATCCTAAATCTCAAGGTAACAACAAATCAAAGAAAGCCTACTAGAACAAGAACTCTGTGTCGATCAGATCAAGCACCTTGTGATTGCCCTTTGGCTTTGCCCCAGGTTTGAATTGGTTACCCTCAATATACCTGCATCCAATTTTCTATCATGAATTTATTCATAGTATAGAATATGTTGTTGTTCAAACACAACGACAACCAAAGAAGCTTACAGTTCTTTTAAGAAGGGGTGCTTGTAAAACCCATCAGGGATTCTCCCCGTAAATGCATTATGGTCTAGATACCTGAAAAAAGGAAAGTGATTGAGCTCCCAGTATCCATAAAGCTTCTATTTAGTTTCATGAGACGGAAACCCAAAATAAATCTGAATTATTGTTTAGGATTGGGCATTTAGACAGTGACTCACAAATTGGTCAATCTTGGAATTTCAACAAGCTTTGGAGTTACTGGTCCAATCATCTTGTTGTATGACAAATACCTGTAACGCATGTATGAAACAATATATATATATATATATATATATATAAAAGAAGATGATTTATTAATTGTGTTAGTCTAAGAGTGTTTATTTCACTTAAGATAGAAACACTTACAAAATTTCCAGGTTGGTCAAATTTGCAAGCTGATCAGGTAATCCACCACTCATTTGGTTATTATTCAAGTACCTAACAACACAGACAATGATATAGATGTTAGTGAAGTTGTATGTCATAAGTAAAACGAATAAGACATCCACATACAGATTACGGAGAGAAGGAAAGCCAGCTCCATTGCGGATAAGATCCCTTAGTGTTCCAGTCAAGTGATTGTTGCCTACATCACTGGGCATAAAGTTATGTGGTTAGTACACTACTCTGTTTGCTCACCATCAAGGCATTGTAAAAAATGATAAGCTTCAATATCCAGCAACCATACTGGATGATCCTTTTGAAGCACCATCAATATGCAAAAGAACAACAGCATTTCATACAAGCAAAGATAAACAGATATCAACAAAGTCATGCAGAAATTTGTGCACTCAAACATATAGGAACAAACTTAAAAATATATACACACACAACCAACATGCATATTTATAAAGATGCACAAAGAGGGAGAGAGCAATACAGGTGGCGTAGGTATTTTAGGTTTCCCAACTCAGGAGGAATTTTTCCAGTAAGGCGATTTTCATGAAGATAGAGATAACGAAGTTCTTGAAGATTTGCCAGCTCCACGGGAATATCACCTTTAAAATTATTGAAGCTCAGGAACCTACAGAGTTTTCAATCAATCATCACAAAAATATAAGACATCCAAAGAAGGAAAAACAAAATGCAAAACATACTTACAGATGTGTCAGTTTTTTCAATTCACCAATTTCAGGCGGAATGGCATCTTGCAGCTTATTCCATCTCAGGTTCCTAAGAAGCACAATAAGAAGCATGGAAAATGAAACTATAATTATTTTATTTATTATCAATAAGGTCAAATTAGGTATAACAACTGTTGGTTACTGAGGACAAAGTCACTTTTCACACAGTTTTGAGTAACTATCCCAAAATAAGAATATATACCTAAGTGCTGCTTATTCGCAATAGCTATTTGATCAGCTAAAATTTCTGAAATACACAACTGCCAACATTTGTGCAAAACAAATTAATTCAATTTTAATGGGTTGAAAGTAAAAGACAGATTAGTTAAAATTTCAACTTATAGACCCTCCTGGTAAACTTCTTGTGCACAGGAAACAATACATTGTTAGATTCAATTCACAAGACAAAAGTCAATAAGTTCATAAGACAAAAGTCCAAAACATGTCATGTAATTTGCAAGTGGAATGGATGGATTTTCTTCACCAAGAAAATAGTGGTCACCAGCAATTCAGTTCAGCACCATAGGAGGTCCAAGATTGGTCAGATGTCAGTTACTCTAAATTATAGTTCAGAAAAGTGCATAACCCAATCTATATTAAATTAATACATAATCTGCAAAATGGGCACATTCCCTTGGTGGTTAAGACCAATTCTACTATTCACTAAGGCTGCAAATTCAGCCAGTTGTCTTCCCCCAATAAGATAAATAAATCTTTTCATACATACTCCTGCAGAACACCAAAATATTGAGTTTATCCTTCAAAACATCAAAATATACTACTGCATGTCCTCTAAAAGTAAGAAACTACCAAATTCAACCCTAGCATTAATAGTTATTTGTTTTAAAAAAATAAGGTCGGTTGATCTCAATTAAGCTCCAACCCAGGTTAAAGGCTGTGTCTAACTTTACAAATAACCAATTTAGCCCAATCTAACCCAATCCAGACCCCTACACTTAAACTTAGCCAACTCATCCCTTATTGTAAGTATTTTCTATGTTTTTTGTAAGATTTGCATAAGTCTATACATTTTGATGAATATATACAAAAGAAAAAGATAAAAGATGGGAAAAAAATTGCATGCTGTTTCTACAGGATCACAGGGGGCACATATGAAAATAGCAAATGAAAATTTTGATAGTAAAAACCAATATGCTGCACAAAAGAACATCAAACAGAAACTAGCAGAGTCGCTTTGCAAAAAAGGTCAAATGCCAACAGTTCCTCAATGGGAACTGATCACAGAAGCAAATTCAACACTTTTCACCTTTAGAGTGATGCATGATATTTGAAGTCTTAAGAAATAAATTTGATATTTAAGAGTTCTACAGGGATATATATGAATTTTTTCCTAAAATAATCCATAAAAATTTGGATATTTTGGGAACGGGAGAAGTAAGAGTAGGACTAAGTGATAAGGTATATACTATGCATACTCATCATGCTTGTTGACTCTTGGATAGAAGTACATGATAACAGAGCAAAAGTGTCAATTAGTTAAGCTAATAACTAGTACAGAGAAGAAATATTACTCAACAACATAACCTGATAGGTGCAATACTCAGCAGAAACCAAAAAAGAAAATAAAATTGTAAAAAAAAATTCAATAACAATTGTTCTCAATTCAACCAACATGCTGTCTTCTCAAACGTCACTTCAGTCCATTTTATTTATTTTATTTTATATCATTTTTTTCAAACACTTGCATTTGTAGCAACAGGCCCCTCTTTGGATTCATCTTTAACATAAAAGTGATATTTAACAACTTAGCTGTTCAATTGGATGGTTCTTCTCGCAAATATAGTAGGCTGCCTTGAGTGTCGTGGTGGAAAGTATGATATCTGAGTGGACATCTGAAGTCATTTACTGTTATGACCAAGATTAAAATGAACCTACCTCCATAAATTCAATAAACTTTGTTCACAGTATTTTTGGACTACTTGACTGGCATTTTCTTTCCCAACTTGCTTACAATTCTTGAGCCCAAAAATTCATCCATCAACAATGTCAATGAAATGTGTTAGTGAGTCACTCTACAATCAGTGAGCCCCATGTGCACAGACATGCTTGAATATTGTCTTTAAATGATTAGAAGTAGAGAGGGATTATAAATTAGCAATGCCTACAGATTAAAACAAAAAAGAGAGGATCCAACATAAAAAATCTAAATATGGAAACATAGCATGCAGAAGATACATAATTTACAATTAATGCCCTAACAGAGAAGCTGTGAAGGAGTATACAATATTTTGAGGTGTTTCAGCTGCCCAATCTGCGGAGGGATCGGCCCAGTCAACTTGTTATTGTGAAGATCCCTGTCATTTAGATTATGTAAAGGTTAAAAGACTGCAGTCTCTCAAATGAGTAGTCACATCCAGATGAAATTCCATTCTAATAAGCTGAACCACATTTTTTGAGCATGAAGCAAGATAAGACTCCTAATCAGCAAGGTACATGCTATGGAAATAAATTCTATAGGTTCAAAAGTCCACTAAAGTGACCTTTTTTCTTAATAGACAGTTCCTATATTATATGATTGAATGCAGTACCATGTTCATGCTAAGCATCAAGACACATTGTTGGTTCTCCAATTCAGCCAAAAGTAACAGATGCAAGTACAAATCCAAAAAAGGCATCCTTATATTTCCAATTTTCTTAAAAGGTTTCACTATATCATATTTTCATTACACTCCACGTTAGATGATGCGATAAGCCCAATGTGTGGTCAAGCTATCTGGGGACTCAAGTAGATATGTGCATGGTGTAAATGCAATAAGAAAGTAAATGACAAGATAAGTCCAATTCCATATTTGACTCAAATTTTATGAGCAAAAAAAACCTCAAGCAGGTGTAGCATTACACCAGAGTCCTTAAAATTACTTCTGAACATGTGACCTTTCACTACTTGAGGTCAAGGGAATTCAGTACCAAAAAAATCTACGGGAATGAATTACTAAAAGTGATGGAAATTCATAATCTGAAAATGATGTAAAGTGGAGAGAGTTCTTACAGTCTTGTAAGATCCAGGAGATTTGTAACAGCAATAGGGAAGGGACCAACAATTGATACTGCATAAACTTCCCTGCAAGCAGAGGTCTAAGATATAAGCTTTGCAATGAATTAAGTCTCCAATAATAATGTCTTGTCAACAGAAAAAAAATTGAACATAATGGTGCGATATTTATGCGAAGGACCATGTCAAATGTTTGAACTGCCTGCATAAGCAAAACCTTGTCACTGCACGCAGAGCATAAAACATCAAATTGACTATCATCTGATAAACTAGGCTAGTGAAGAGGTCAATAAGCAGCAGTGCACTTTTTTGCATTTGTTAGTATTCAACAAGCAATATTTTCACTAAAAGTTGCCATCAGAAGCACAACTTACAGATAGCAAACGGAAAGATGCACTGCTTTCTTGAGAGATCATTTTTAAAGATCTCATTAATGTTCCAGTATATCAGTTTGCCCATACAGACTCACAGTATTTGTTGTCCAAGCACTATAGTGATAGTATTAGCCCTTGCTGCATACTAACACAATAGAGGAGGTAGCAACATTAGAATTTAAATCCCCATGTGTCAGACCTACAGGATATACTTGAAAAAAAAGGTTATTTCTATCTCAAACGATAACTTCTCTCGAACTTATGTGTTTTTGTAAAGCTTGTAACCACATATTCTTTGTTTATTTTTGAATAAATTCTTAACATAACAAGTATCACAACTGGATATCTTGTATGTTATAAATTCATACTGAATCAGACCATCAAGAATGTAAATAGTGGATATCTTTTTTTTAACCAGAAGCTGTCACAAAAGCCAAATAGATAACTTACAAATTGCATCTGAGGAAACTAAGGCAGAATCATTTATCATCTTGTCCATCATACAAAGAGAAAAAGAAGATAATAGGAGTTTAAGACATTTTACATATACATCAATATTCAGGGGAAAGAATAGAAATTTGACATACAATTCCGTAACAACCCTGTAATCTCCTTGTTGTGAGCATGTAACGCCTGACCACGGGGGAAGGTCACCATCTCCACAAGGATCATCTCCAACCCATGCATAAACCACTCGCCAACCAAGTGAAGCCTTAATTTCATTCAGTGCCTTTACTGCATGAAAAGATAGTTTCTCATCTCATGAGAAGGAACCAACAAATTCTACACATTTAAATTATATACTATCAATGCATATTCTCATCTTAAAAAATAACAATTCAACTTATAAACTAAACATAATGAGAAATGTACTATAATAATGAACAGAATAGTCATTGTGGAATAGCCCAAGTGATGGTATGGACACAGACATGGAGTATGTCACTTAACTTCATGGTATGTGTGAGATAGACATATGATTTTTTGATTCATTATTCTTGAATCATGTTATATATTGAATTTTGATCACTTAAGGGATGTGACTAGTGCATGAGTCTCCCGCCAATGGAGGGTTTGGGAGAGTCAATGTACACAGCTTAGCCTACCACGTCAAAAAGGAGCGCCTTACTGTTGTACCAAGACCCACCACTTGCTGCAATTAATTACTTTTTGTCTTACCATGTAACTAACTATGCATCTAATTGAATCAATAACAATAGTCGCTGAAGACCTGAAAGCTATGAAATCATCCATTTTTCTTTCATTTTAGGTTTTTTTGAAGAATTTTAAAGAAGAAATGGCTGTCGAACCTTTTTGTCAGTTAATATTAATAAAATCAAATGCACATTGCTAAGATTGGATCCCAGTTTCAACATTCTAAATTGTGCACCATAGTGAACCGAAAAGCAAACGGACTGGAAATTGAAACCAGAAATTCAGGTTGCAGCTTACAGGGAGTAAAGGATCCTAATTAGTAGATAAAGGGTATACAGTATGTCGTTGTACTGGATAAGCTAAATCTGGAGAGTGGAGACACATCAAGTTGCATCGATTATTGCAGTTGATAGTGCCCTTACCACCCAGCTTGTGATTTAAAGTGACAAAATTTGATAAAAACCAGGAATTATTTTTTTTTGAAAAAAAGCCAGCTGCAGAAACGAAAAACAGATTTTGGCTCTCTTTCCTACTCAAACAAAAAAGGCAACTATTTTATCACGGCTTGAGCCCTTGCTTCCAATCTCAAAACCCCATTAATCCGTCTCATCAAAGAGCAAAGAGACCCCAAGCAAAATCACCAAACTCCCAAAACACTCGCCTTTCTCACTAAAATAGAGGACTCGGGACGTAATGCAACCCAGATCTTGAAATGAATGCAGCAGGAAGTGCAAGAAGTACCGTCTCTCTTCACGGTTTTACATTGCGCGAAGCCGAGGAGAAAAACGAACAAGGCAACTGAGGCCAAAGTAGCGAAGCCCGCCATCCGACGCCCCGATCTTGGGAAGAAGAAACCGATGGTAGCCCGGGCTACCCAGATCACCGATCACCGTCCCCCGCCGCGTTCCGAAAGCTGCATCTCCCGTTGGGTGTCGGTAGCGGCAGAGAGCTCAGTGTCGGTGTGATCAGAGAGATCAATATAATATCAAACACAAATATAATTCTCCCACCAGTCTCCCGAATACCTCCTGCTCTACCCGCCTTACTCACTCGATGAACATGCGGGTCCACAGCTGAACGAGAGAGGTCAACCAATCACAAGGCCGGTAAACCATTCATTTACGTATCCATTGAGAAAAACTTAATATTATTTTGGTAGCTTTACACACATGCCGTTGTAGAGAATGAGAATAGCGTGCTTACGGAGGATAGTTAGAAACAGCTAATTTCAACACAACTATGCCATTTGGTACAGTGAAGTGTATAAAATCGCATTGGAATAATTTTTTAATGTGATTATTAATTTAGCGGGTAAGACCTCAACAAATTATATGGGAGTCACCTATATATATATATATATATATATATATATATATATACTTTAGAGTCACTCGAATTGGCTGTGTCTAATTTATTGAAATCTAACTAGTCTAAATCAATTCAGTACTTAACTAGATAGGTTAGTGTCTTTAACTACTGAACCAAGCAAAGATAGAGCTATAATATTTTTGATTTAGTGACACAAAAAAAATAAAATAACTATATTAAAAAATAAAATACATTCTCTTTGGAAAATGACGCCATTATTAGGAAAAACCCAAAACCTAAGCCTTTTTTTCCAACAACTCGCCTTGTTAGACAAACAAACTCTCTTAATTGATGGCTAATTAGTATATGTTGAGAGATTCTAATGATTAGTGCATTACTGTATGATTGATAGTTTGGTTCCAAACTTATTTCTTAAAATATTAAAATCTAATTAGAGAAACAGAATGTCAAGCATGTGAAAATTGTAGATATTTAAGGAAGAAATGTACTTCTTTCAGCAGCACAACATGTTAAGGTGTGTTTGGAAATCAAGTCTGGACTCTATGATATAAAACTTTGTTTTGTGTTGTAAAACATTTTATAACACATCAAATTACATATAAATATTACTGATAATTATTTGTAATTTACAATGATTCATAAATTCTTAAACTATATGAACTTAGTAATTTAAGTGCATGTGTCAATAAAATGAAAAACTCCAAAAAAAATATTCCATTACCAATATCTTAATTATCAATAATATATTTTTTGGATAAACTTATCCCAAATTTTCCTATAAAACATGCTTCTCAAGTTTTAAAAGGAAGAATATGTTACCACCTCTTTTCTAAGTTAAGAACTAAGCAACTTTGAAGGAAATATTATTTATTTATTTCTTGAAACTATGAAATGTTCATTAAAGAAGAAAAAATAGGCAATATATCTTCTCTCTTCCATATCACAATCAATTAGAAGACAAGGGAATATATGTATAAACATATAGTAGAATACCTTATGTAGGAGAACTAATATTGTATTTTTCAAAATGGCAAAAAGGGGTTAAGTTAAGATTTTATCTGAAAAAATATTCTTAAAGATTTATATTGGCAATCTCCCCTATTAGCAATCTCATTTTAAGAATTTTTAGTACTCCTAACATATGCGTCTACACATGAACATAAATACCGTCAATTCATTAATCCTTTTCTTAATATAATATTTGTTTAACTCCTAATTGTCTGGTCGGAGAGGACACAACTAAGGTTTCAATGTGACTCTCACGAGGATGATTAACTGATAGATGAAATATGTTATATGAAGTAAGGGTAACTGAGGGGGTATGAAAGAAAAGAGAGAGGTATGATAGGTAATTGAGATTTCTATTTAATAAAATTATATTTATTATTTTAATGATTTTTTGAAGTAAGGGCTAATATCAAAATGAGATTGTCATTAGCAATCTCCTTTTTTTAACATCTTTTCATATCTATCCTTTCAAAGTTTAAAATGACATATTTATCCCTTCATATATATTTTTTAGAATATTTAAATCATATATATGTATATTCATCCCTATAACTCCCTATTAATATTCATCCACTAAACTCAAAGTAATCATTAAAGTTTAAGTCTTAACATATTAAAAATTTGGGTACACATTATATATGTTATAATTTTTATTGATTTATTAATTTATTTTTAAATTAAATTTAGATGGATAAATATAAAAGTTACTAATTTAATATATATATATATTATTCTGAGAGGACACAACTAAGGTTTCAATGTGACTCTCACGAGGATGATTAACTGATAGATGAAATATGTTATATGAAGTAAGGGTAACTGAGGGGGTATGAAAGAAAAGAGAGAGGTATGATAGGTAATTGAGATTTCTATTTAATAAAATTATATTTATTATTTTTAATGATTTTTTGAAGTAAGGGCTAATATCAAATGAGATTGTCATTAGCAATCTCCTTTTTTTTAAACATCTTTTCATATCTATCCTTTCAAAGTTTAAAATGACATATTTATCCCTTCATATATATTTTTTAGAATATTTAAATCATATATATGTATATTCATCCCTAATATATGTATTTTCTAATAGTATTAATGTAATTTATTCTAAGTTAATGGGACAGTATTAATTATAATGACATTTTGATAAGTGTTTTAGTTTTAAAATATTGACATGATCAAATTTTTTTCAACTTGAATTCAACATTTAAAAAAATATATGATCATTTGAGTTCAAGTTTATCATAATATTTTAAAATAACAAATAGATAGGGGAGTCTTGTTAAAAATCTATTTGGTTGTAATCATAAAAAAAATGATAGATCGTTGAATTTTGGATTTTGATGATAAAACTAATTGATAAATTTATTAGACTAAATATATTTTTGAGATACATAATACTGAAAATACTTTGATCATGGACTCAGATTACGCAACTATCAAGTAGGAGAGTCGGACGTTACATTGAAAAATTGGATGTGAAGCCAAAGAATTTATTGACATTTTGGAGATCGGACTTTATACTATAATTCGGGCATCATGCCGAAAGGATTGAATATTATGTCGAAAAATAGATGTCATGGAAAAATCGATATGTCGGTGGAATGGATGATATGCTGAAGGAAAGGACGATGTATCGAAGGTTCGGCCAAAGTACCAGAAGATACTGGAATAGCATACAACGTGCTGAAAGATTCGTTAATATGTCATATGCGTGATTGATTTATCATAGTTTTGATTGAGGTCATTATGGGTCAATGAGTTGTATTGGATTGAAACTATGCCAACTTGTCAAGAAACCTATCGGACTTAAACTAGCATCGAATTGGACCTATTAGAATGTCAAATTAGTGGCCTAGGCCTAAGTAATGGTACCGCTAGGCCCAAGCAATAGTCTTCTTGAGTCAACCAAAAAGCATTATTTATACTTTTTCAATATTTCTAACAATACTATTGCCCATACCGATAGTAGTACCATCCAAGACAGTGGTAGTACCATCTAGACCGATGGTAGTACCACTAGAGCCAAGATTTATGGCCCCATTATGATGGTAGCACTTATCGGTGCTTACAGTAGTACCGTAAATATCTTAAATTTTTAGATATTTAAATTTTAGCTCTATTCTTGAAGTCTTTTGGGACCTATAAATACCTCATCTAGACTTGGTTGATGGAACAACTATTTCTGAGCATAAAAGTATTGTAAACTCTTATTTTGAACGAGTTTTTTTTTCCTTGAGTTTGGTTATAATTCTATACTGTAGGAGGTGAGAGATCTTATATAAAAAGATAGTCTGAAGGTTATTTCCTCGACCTTGAAAAAGAGAAAGTTATAATAAAGATAGTTAATCTTTGTCCATTAAAAAAAAAAGATCAATAGTGAAACCCAATGATTTTAAGGGAAGAGGAATCAAGAGTATGCATAGGTTGAAAAGATTAAACTACTATTGATCAGTTACCTCTCTTTACTTGCATTTTACTTATGATTTAGTTTTATTTTTTTTGTTTACAATTTTAACTTGATCAATCGAATTTTTGATAAATGTTGATTTATTGATTGAGTTTTAAAATTGATTAAAAATATTATTATACTAATTTACCCCTTCATCTTAGTACTATTAAGATCCTAAGAATTATATCCAATATTTATCATTATAGATTTTCTTGTAGGTGTCAACTTTTTAATAATCTTCAAAAAAGAATATGGATTATCATTCTTATACCTAATAACAACCATGAAAATATAAAATTCCCAAAACATCAAAATGTCCACATGAATAATTTTTTTCCTAAAATCTAGCATAATCATCTCAAAGAATATCTATATTTGTAATTTAGTATGAGTACGAGGAAAGATACTATAGTACGATCCTTGTCCTTCACCTTGACAAGTAAATCCTTGACGATACTTATCAAAGTTGATTTTAAAATATTAGCTATTTTATGATGGATGTAGAACTATTTAGCAACATTCATAATAATTTGAATAGTAAAGGTGAAATTTGAGCTACAAACATCCTTTAGTAAAATATTTGACCCACAAACATCCTTCAATAATGAATTTATACTTTCTGATATATTTGCGACGAGTATTCTGTAACAATGGCCAAGGAAACATAAAACTTTCTTCATAATTTTTTTCTCAATTTTTGCATGTACTCATTAAACTTATACATAGCAGTGATCTAGCAACAACCCTAAATAGTTTTACAGCCTCCTTGTCTCACATATCTTACAAGATTTTTAGATAAATGAACTATGTAATAACTATAATATGTTGTTGGGTAGATCTCTTTCAGTGAATTTTTTTTTGGATTTTGATCATTAATAATAGTCATATTTTTATATCCCATAATACATACTCTCAATTGATGCAATCACAACTCTCTTGAATCTCTATATTCAATCTCCATCATAGCATTGAAATAATCCATTACAACCATCAATCAATAATTATTGTTGTCATCAAAACATCGAGATATTTCTCCAATAAATGTGTAATATCGATACCAAAAACAGATTGCATATATAAAAAATTTCTAAGACAACCTCAGAAAGCCCAAAATATTTTTTAAAAATAATTTTTGATGAAATTATTATTTGGACATGAGTCTCACAGCTATGCAGTTTTAACTCTCTTAAAAATATAAGACTTCTTATATGAAACATTAATTTCAAATCTTTTTTGAATATTAGTAATAATTGTCTTTGGAATATAATCAACATTTACCATAACTTGTTCTTTGATTTAACTATATATAATGAAAGAACTATTGTATTCCTTATGATCCCTATTTAATCTTAATAAATTACAATCATGCTCTTTATGAACCTTGATAATTCAAAAACTACCTTACATTTTATTTTTAACTATTAACTTCAAATTGCAACATGCTTAATCTCAAAATTTCTATATAGTCAGAAAGATATTATTTGAGTTACAAGATAATATATATCAAAAATTATAATAAAATAATTTTAATATCATTCAAATATCATACTTGACCAACAAATAGAAACGATTATATTTATATTTTTAGCTAAAAGAACTTGTGTGTTTAACAACACACCATCATCTTTACTACAATCATATTTAGTAAGCATTTTTTTAATATTATCATACATATTCTTCACTTCAAATATCTCATTGACCAATAACATCTAATACATCATAAATATTAGGGTTTATGTCACCTTCAAACTCTTATTATAGTATTTCTTCATCCAGATATCATTATCATTATTTTCATCATAATAAAATTAGTTATTCAAGTCTATGAAAAGAGTTTCGAGTTATTTGGTAAATGATTTTAATTCAAACTTAATGATTGTTTATCAATATCATAAAGAATTAAAAATATTTTTTCGAGAATAAGATCCTCCCTACAATAAGATTATTAAAATTAAAAATATTATTTTTTAGAATCAATGAACCCAATATGACAGTAAAATGAGTTAAGCTTTTATGAAAGTACAAGGAGAAACAGATACTGTTTTGAAAGGCATCAATATACTTACATGATATTTTTTTTGTCTTCTTGATTCAAGAAGAAAATAAAAGACAAAAGAATAAGAAGATGTACAACTTTTTTTTATTATTGAGATCAATACTCATATTATGATAATAGCTTATTTATTTATTGTACACTGTGCCAGTCACTTTGCAAGTCTCTTTAACAGAGTTAAAATGTTAAATCAACAGCAAACCATCTCAACCTGAATCGATCAATAAAACCTTAACGAACCAACGATCCAAAAGTCACTGTTTTGGATGAAAAAATATAGGTAATTGGATAAAATAGTTTACAAAGAAGTGCGTGCTGTTTAGATATTTTTTGAAGTAGAAGTGTTGCGAGAAAAAAAAAATAATCCAAAGATAGATGTTTATTTTCATAAATTCGTCCTATATATATTTGTCTTTTTTCTTTTAAATTCCCTTTTTTTTTCTTTTGTTTTTTGAAGGATCGATCGGACATAGAAGAAGAAGAAGAAGACGAAGAGCTGATATAAAAAGGTAGAGAAAGATAGGGTGTTTTCTGCAAAAGGAATTTATTCTAATATTCTCATCCGTCGAAGTCGTGGCGGAGGCCGCGTTTCTGCTGGGATTTCCATCACTTCCTGCCTTTTCCCCTTCCATTTTTCGGCTGGTCAGATCCTCGGTGCATTCTAAATCCCTGCAACTCTTGAGAAGGTCCTTCTTCTTCTTCTTCTTCTTCTTCTTCTTCTTCTTCTTGATTCTTGGATTCGAAACCAGTCTCTTGACGTTCTTGGAAGGTAATTGTGCTATTTCGTGTCTTCAATGATACGAGCGCTGTGTCTTGGATTCGTCGAGTTTTTGACATTCGGTGTCAGGTTCTGATGAAATGGTGGTATGGAAGATGAGGATTATTGCAGAGAATTCTTGATTACACGAGAATGTTTCGTGTGGCTTGGTTTGGATTGATTTATTGGTTAGGGTTTCTGTGATCTTGAGGAGACGGTTTTGGAAATTTTGTGAAAGATGGGACATTGTTTTCTATATTCTGAAGATGCCGGTTTCGTCCTCTTCTGCGAATTGGTACCGGGTTTCGGGTTCGTCATCATGTTGTGATTCTAGGTTGATTTTTGGTTTGGTTTTGTGAATACATGGAATTATTTTCTTTTTCTTTCTTTATATGATGAATTGGAGAGAAACTGGTTTATGATAAATTAGAACACTTGAAATGCATTTACAAGCTCTTCAGGTGCTAAAGTTATATTGTACTTCACAAGATTGCGATTAAGGAGTTAGCTGTGTTTGAGGCAGTAAATGTCAATTAAACATTATTATAGATATGTGACAGGTCAGGGAAATCCGAGTGTTGGGGCCCTGGGATTCATTATGTACCGAGTGGAAGACCCAAACGCTTGAAAGCACAATGAACATTCACATCCTTGCTTTCTTCTTTCTTGCCACCTCCACGTCTCTCTTTCTTGTGTATTTACTTATCTTCTCTCCCTTTTCCCCCTTATTTTCATTTTTTATTTGGACAATTTTTTATGCTTAAAGAAGGCATTTACTGTTTATCTTTTGTTGGTTTCCTCAACTAGTTTAGTTGTGGTTTAGAGCATTATCTTTGATATGATGCTTTTCCTATGAATACTTGACAAATTGATGAAAATCAATTTTTATTTCGCTGACATGGAAAGAAAAAGGACTGACCCGTATCACTTTGCATTGGTGGTAAACTCAGGTTCAAGTTCAATTGATATTTTAGGGTTGTCACATAACATCATACACAATTGGGATCTTATATCGTAGATTGACAATAAAGTAGAAGAACGAAATAAATAAAAAGAATATTGCAAGAATCATCATCTTGTAGGAAAGGAAAGACATAATGCACAAAGAAGGAAGATTACTTTACAGAATCATCGTCTTACAAGAAAGGAAGAATATCATGCATAAAAAAACATAATATTTTACAAAACTATCCTAGAAGCTTATCTTCTCAAAAAATAACTAGATACAGTGTGTTGACTTGTCTTGATGTGTTTTTTATTTTCTTTCTTATTGGTTACTTCCTGTTCTTCTTGTATTTGTGGCCTGTATAAAGAGGGCAATAATTGTAATGAGATCATTAGGCTTTGGATGCCACGTGAGTGGTGAGAGGGCATGGTTTCCCTATCAGTCGGAGGACTTGGAGTGAGTCTAAGACTATGCCTTGCTTTCCTCTGCTCTCTGAAGCCAACCTGCAATGAAGACACGTTGATTGAACTTGCAACGTCTCTTAAAGCTCTCCTCCTTGACCATCTCGGTACGCATTGAATTCCAACACTTGTTCCTTATTTTTTAAATTAATATTTCTGAAAATTGGATTTTTCTTGTTTCCTCCCTCTTTCCATTTACTCTGTTTTTTTCATTTATTACCCACCCCACCAATTCTCTCATCATATTAAGCATCACCTTTAGGGTTGTCTTACATCATATTTGGTATCGATGCTTTTGATTTGGCCAAGATGTTCCATCGTCAAGACCAATCCTTATTTCATGAACTTGAGGCAAGTTCCTACATAGTGGAGGCGTATGATGCTAGACCAATTTAGTCTATCACTTATTTAAATAATTTTGATTAGTTTAGGGGTTATTTTGTATATATCATAAATTGCCACATGGCAACATCCATAATAATTATAACCTAGTTTCCTAATTTACTCTAGGAATAGAAAAAAGTAAAAAGTGTGAAAAATTTTAAAAGAATTCAAATTATGATTGTGATTCAAGATTTTGTAAAAATTGATCTCTACGAGGATGGAAATATATCAATCAAGAATATTATCTTCTTTGGAGGAAACGTCAAATCATATTTTTTTTATAATTATAATTGTAATTTTTTAAATATTTATTTTCTGTTCTTGTACTTGGGCTAGAAACAGATGTTAGAACATTCTAATGCATCAGTTAGAAGATCAGTGAATTGAGTTCTAGTGGCGCAATACCATAATTTTTTTCCCGATGAAATGATTACATCTTCTTGCGAGACCTATGGAGGTGCAAGCCCTTTATTCTAGGAGTCTTCTTCAGCAAGTCTGGAAGTTATCCATTTATTTTCTATTATCTTGTCACTATTATCTTCCTCTTCCTCTAATTCTATTCCTCTATCATCTAAAAGAAATATTTTGTTACTCGTCCTCCATCACAAATTCCAATATAGGAAGGTTTTTTAAATTCCATTGCCTTGATCTCCTCATGGTTTCAATGTCTTAGAATATCAAAGGCCTAAGTGTGTTGGACAATATGAAATTTGTTTAAGTTTCTATAGGGACCTATGCTCATCGTATTGAGGTTAACCATGTGCACAATAGGTATCAGTTGGACCATGATTAATGGGAAACATTTTGGGCTGCGGTATGATATCATGCGGGTGGAGATATGTGAACCTGGTTTCTCTTGGAGGTTTAAGTGCGGGGGTTTGGGGGAGGGGGGAATGGCCTCCCCTAGATGCATATTTGAAAGTTTCGAATTGAAACATATACTAATAAACAAAAGAGTATGTTTTTGTCATCAGCCATTTTGTACTTGTATCACCCACCATTCAGTTTGATATGTCACAAAATAGTTTTGCATTTGATTAACCAAGATAAGTATATCCTATATTCGATTACAGAATAGTAGGATGACCATAAATATCTACAGTTAAATGGTGTAAAGATTTTTCAGAAATGTTTGTTAAACAACAGCCATTCTAAGGAATAAATTGGTGTTGATATTTTATGTTAATGGTAGATTCATAATAGAGATGCTGGTCAAATTTTGGTACATACGAAAAGAAAATCATAACTTCTATGCAGAAGAGGTAGACAATGTTTGGGTGTTGTAGAGTTCAAAAGAACTGGCAATCATTGCAGTATGGGTCAAATGGGTTAGGCAACACTGTCTAGTAGACTACCTTACATAAAGGGTGACTTTAATATCCATGCCAAACCATGTACGAAAATGCAGAGTTGGGGGCCACTTGGAGGTCACACATATGGTGAATGGAATGTAATAAATAGATGATTTTAGTTATCAATGTTAAAATGAAAAAAAATAAATGTCTGATAATACTGAGTAGATTGAATTATAGTCAGATGCATTTCTTCTTCCTAGACAGAAAGGTATAATAACATGGAATGTTCATAATGTTACGACGAAGTGCTGATGTAGAACCATTTAATAAATGTACCACTGTGCCTAAAGGTGTATGATGCAATGTCTGGTTACATAGATGCTAATGCATGCAAAAATGGATCTGACACAAATAGAGCTTAGAGTAGTAAGAGTAGGTAAATTAAGCATAGAATAATAAACTGTAAACAGATTGTGTTTGCGATAAATATACTTAGATTTTTATATTGATTCCAACTCTGAAGTTCATGAACCAAATGTGTCAAGGGATTCAATCATTTTTATTTCGTTCTTGTGGATCTCAAAACTTAATTCAGATTGAGATTCTGTTGATAAGCTAATTATTCTGGATTTATATCCTAGGTGGATCCTATTTGATAACAAGATTACAAAACCGAATATGGTTCGGTTTTTTATCTATCTGATAGGGTACCAGCATGTGGAATTGCTGATTTTGCCTGGTTTGGTCTGGGATGAGTTGTACTGTGTTTGTAAAGCTCACAGTGCGGGGTTTACTAGGTGGTAAAGAGATCAGTAATGAAGGGTACTGGCTGGTAAGCCTATTGTTTGGTGTTGATCTTTTGTTTGTATCTCTATGTCTCTCTTCATCTCTCTATTTTTCGAATTGTTTCTATGTTTCTCTTTCTCCGTCTCCTCCTTCCCACATTGCCACCACTACCAAGTCGTCAGTATTGTTGCTGCCACAGCCTCCTACCACCATGCATCTGCTCCTCCTCATCTCCTAGTTGACCCATATCGGACTTTATTTTGCTTGAATTTCTAGCAAGTCCAATTTTCTTTGATTTTTATAAAAGTTAGATCCTTGGCTAATTAAATATCCTAGCGTTATAGAAAAGATCTTCTGTCCATCTTGATTTTTTGAAGGCAAAAGGTGTGATTTTGTAGTTTGGCAGAAATTTTTATGTTGCTGTGACCAAGGAATGCAATATCATGCGAATCAGTAACCGATTGTGCTGGTCCAAGCTCGGATCGTTACATACCGAAAAACCCAAAAATACCTGAAAAATCAAAAAAGCTTAAATTAAAGACTTTTAATTATAACTTAATGCAAATTTAGTTCAATTTAATAAGAAAATGTCGAAATAAGGAATAATGGATTAATCTTTTTTTTATGTTGAGGAGCAGCTTTGCGGCATGTTTAGGATGGTTCTTCCCTTGATATTGAATCATCTACTAAGATACGAGTTGAAATGTTAGGTTACATGTTAAGACTTAAAAATTTTAGTAAATTCAATAATAAATGGAAGCAATTTGTGTATACATGCTTCTATCACCAAAATAAATGGTGGGATTCTACAATCGGTGAATGTGTCTTCGTTCCTATGAATTCGTATAGCAATTTGGCATATTTGTTAGACCCAATCTTGAAATTGCTCCCATGACAAGTTGTACCGATAAACTATATGTCGTTGGTGCATCAACGTAATAATGGTTGTTGCCTGATCATCCTGAACAACACGTGTCTGAGGAGCCTTCTAAGGCAAGTATGATAGTGGCATGTATGCGTGGGGAGGTTGGAGTACGGTGGAACTTCTGCCATTGCCACTAACTTCTTGTTCCATATCATAAGAATGATCAGCTTATAAAAAGAATGACCAATTATCACTGTACTATTATTGGCTGTTGGATCATCGATAAAATGATAGTTACGAATACGACGAGCTTCGCTCTGTGTCTATATCGTAAAGGCTCAGTCACATCTATTCAAAGTTATCAATTGCCTTGCCCTTCCCCTTTCGTGTTGAACCTTAAGCTCTATGATTGCATGTGTAAAATGCTGCTCCTCGATTCATGCACCATGCTAAGGCTGAGTAGATGGAACCATCAACATCCCTAGTATCACCGCCATTGTCGATCGAGGGCACTACTATCGATGTCACTACTATCTTTACGCATTGAGTGGAGCGTGACTGTGATAGAGATGGTGTCTCGTTGTCGAATTAAAATTGTTACTTGTCGTTCTTTCTAAGGGATCGATAGATGCTATTGCCTTCCCTTTTGCCTTGGCACGTTGGGCGGACGACTATGATTGTTAGGTGTCATGACCTCGATTAGTTTGACTCGAGGTTGTCGGGTTCCTTTTGCCATGTTCTGACCGAGGGTATCTTCCTCATGCTGGGATGTTGTTCCTCTTTTTCTGTTGTCTCAATGATAAAACAAGAAAGACATAGAGGGTATCTTGCCTCATCAAGGATCCCTTAGGTTCTACTGCTTCGACCCATTCTTGCATCGGTTGAGAATCTTTATTGTAAAATTAGAGGTCGAAGAGAACCACTCGATGTCATCATTTGTGAAAGTACACGGGTGACCAATTTTGTCTAATCCTTTCATGAACTTGTGAAAGACCACCCTTCTGTTGCAACACACTAAGAAATTGATGATGCTCATTCTAATCAGTTTGGTCCAACTGTCACACATAAGTGTCACCCCATATAATTTGATTTGCTTCTTGAATGATTTAATCTAATCTTTGAATTCTGTCATCACATTTAGATAAACATCATTATCTCCTTCAACGTAGTAGATTGGATGCCTGTGGCAACCTTTTCAATTAATTACACCATGCTTTGAAAATATGAACCTTGAGCTATCTGTGCTTGAATCCCGTGGAAGTTAAACCACTTTGCAATGACTTTGTCAATATTTTGCTTCTTTTCTATTGTATATGCATCATCAATTGAAGTCTATTTTGCTAAATGTGGTGCATAAGCTTGTGGATCAATATCTCAACAACTTCAAGTGTTGACCTCCGGCCAAGCCCTCTAACAAAACCTCGTATGCCATCCTACCTTATGCTGTCAATCTTGCTAAACCAAGGAGGAGTGGCAACTAGCTACTTCATGCTGACACTCCTTCCCAATCCTTGTGGCCCAGTGGCACCATCACCATTATGCTCCAACGAAACATAGATACTAGCTGCAAGGTCAGGGTTGACATCATCACGATGACTTTGATATAGATGGGTTCCTTTGTAGCCCGTTTATATTCTTCTTGTTGGTCGGCCTTCCTTTAGATTGCATCATACTTTGCCTTTTGCAACTTTTCTTAAAATGATTTTCTCATTCCAATTGGAACCTTGGTGCATTTTGCGACATCGAGATACCTGCCAACCAAATGTTGTTTCAACCAAGTGATTTCTTTAGTCTAACTGACGTAGTCACAATGGATACACTATCAACGATGGCAGTTGTTGTCCAAACGATGGGCATGATCCCAAGATGGATCATGCATCTGTTCCTCTGCGATCATTTTCCTATGAATATTTATTAAATTAATAAGCTGTGATAATGCATTATCAATCAATGACTCCAACTGAGTCTAAAAGTAACAAATTTAGACTAATTGGCTCTAATTAGAATCACTAGACCATAATCCTAATCCAACAATTAATGAACTTAAAAAGAAAACTCTTCTTTAAAGAGAAACACAAGAAATTAACTTTAAAGCATGGTATGCAATTTTGAATGGTACCGCTCGGTACGAGCGGTACGTACTGGTCCGACGGTATACTGGTACGCAGACCGCTAACGTGCTACAGTGCTACAGTACTATAGTAGAAAGAAAGAAATATTTAAAATTAGGTGTACCGCTCGGTACACGGTACCGTACCATACCGAGCCAACCTCGAAACACCGGTACGGTATGGAATATATTGCATACCTTGCTTTAAAGAATCAAGATAAATACCGTTCGTAATCCAACAAGTAATTATAAGCTGTGTTTATACCTAATTACCCCCAAATTAGGTTTATATGTTACCTAATGGCCCTAATTGCCCCTAAAGTTAAGATAAACAAAATAATTCTAAATTAGATAGAATGACACTAATCACACAATTAACATACAACATTTAGCCCTAATTACCTCAAATTGATACTAAAAATAAGATATTGACCCTAATAGTATCTAATCATATATAAAATGACACTAAACATTATTAACTTGATATAATTACACTAATAAGGAGTTAATCATATCAAAGCTAACTAGAAGTAGATTAATGGCCCTAATTATGCCTAAATTAGATAGAATGACACTAATCATACTATTAACAAGCTGCGTGTAGGTCTAGGTACCCCAAATTGACACTAAAAGTAAGAGATTGACCTTAATAGTGTTTAATCACATATAAAATGACACTTAACATCATTAACTTGATATAATTACACTAATAAGGAGTCATGTCAAAAGCTAACTAAAAGTAGAATAATGGCCCTTATTATGCCTAAATTAGATAGAATGACACTAATTACAGTATTAACAAGTTGTGTTTAGACCTAATTACCCCCACATTGGCATTAAAAGTAAGAGACTGACCCTAATAGTGTCTAATCATATATAAAATAATATTAATCATCATTAACTTGATAAAATTACACTGATATGGAGCTAATAAGGAGCTAATCATGCCAAAAGTTAATTAAAAAGTAGAAAGAGAATACAACTAATAGATCTTCCACCAAATGACTTGTTAGAATGTGTAAATCCTCCCAATTGAAACTCTAATCACCAAAGACCACCCTTAATGGAGAAAGAGAGTGAGAATGAATGATAAAGAGAGTGAGTGAGAGAGTGGAAGAGGGGAGGGAGGGGTGATATTTAGGGTTTAAACTAGGTTAGAAAGTGGTCCAATGTTCAATTCAACGGTCAAATTGACAGTTGGACAAGGATCAATCACACCCCTTGATTGGTTTCAGTTGAAATCCTACTATTAGCGATCAGTATAGGTTAGTAACAGTTAAATTTCGATTGTTTTGCTTGGTACAAACATGTATCGCTCAGTATGATCCCACTTTTTAAATACCACCTGATATGGAGCAGTCCACATTTCAGACGATGGGCAGACCGGTCCTTACCGCCCCTATCATACAATGTCAGGTGGTACATCAGTCAATGGCGGTGACTGTACGAAGTTACCAGAAATATAGAATAACAAAATGTTTTCTTGTGCGAACAATTTGGTGCAGTTCTGATAGAAGATTGAAGTGTGGCAAAATTATGCTTAGAGGAGATACATAAATATCTTGGTTATCATCAGTTCTGATATATGTATCTTTGCAAAATATGCTTGTATAACATCTGTACTGTGACTTCTGCCACAACTGTACTTTGACAGTTGCTTGGTATCAACCTCTTTCATATGCATCTCTCAAGATCAAGCTTCTTCCTTGTTGTGCAATGAGTCACGTTCATAGTTATTTAGTCATATTTGATGGAGCAAGTGCCAATTTACAACATTTTAAAGATGAGATTAAATTACTTTGGTAAACCTTACTATTTCCAAGTAATTTTTACACTATTTAGTGATGTACAACTGATAAACTTGATTAAATTAGCTATTAGAGCCGATCAGTGTTACATGGGTAATATAGTTTGTCTAACTTAATTGACACCTTCAGTCAATGATTTATTCTGGTTCTCCAACTATTATTGTTACATGCATTATAATGTTGGTCCACTATAATAAACATTTAAATGATGAGATATCCACATGCTTCTTTTTAACAATATCTTTTTTTCTCTATGCTATTTTGACTTACATACAGAATAATTAGATGCCATCTATTTCAGAAGATATGTGTCTGATTATTTGGTTGATATGTATAAATGTTTCATACTTTCAATGTCTCTTTGATCTCATGCTTGATAATCATGTTCTTTTCCATAAACTTTTTTGTCACAGTGGAATTGAAGATGTCTTGTGAGGATAAAGCAATGGCCAGTCGAAGTCCTTCACCGAAAGTTACAATGACAGGGATATCAAACATGAGTGGCATCATCTCCATAAATTCAGACAGAGAACCAACTCAAGCACTTGACCAGCAAATTGGGGCCTCGCATGGACATGTGGCTATCCTTTGGGACATTGAGAACTGTCCGGTTCCAAGTGATGTCCGGCCCGAAGATGTTGCTGGTAACATACGAATCGCTCTACGAGTGCATCCTTTCATTAGGGGAGTTGTTACAGTGTTCTCTGCTTATGGGGATTTTAATGCTTTCCCCAGACGATTGAGGGAGGGTTGCCAGAGAACTGGAGTTAAACTAGTAGACATCCCAAACACTAGAAAAGATGCTGCCGACAAGGCTATCTTGGTTGATATGTTTCTTTTTGCTCTAGATAACCAACCACCCTCGTCAATCATGCTGATATCTGGTGACATAGACTTTGCTCCTGCTTTGCACATTCTTGGTCAGCGTGGATACACCATAATCCTTGTCATCCCTTCAGGAGTTGGTGTTTCTTCGGCTCTCAGAAATGCAGGACAGTTTGTATGGGACTGGCCTTGTGTAGCCCGTGGCGAAGGTTTTGTGCCTCCAAAGACTTTTCCCCATGGCTACATCATGAATTTCAGGAATGAGGATAACCCTGACATGGAAAATGGAGAAGAGACCATTGTTTATCAAGGACTCTCGATAAGCGAAGATCCCACTCGGTGTAACTTTAACCAAGCATATAGTTGTATGCCTTTGCAAGTTTCTAGAGAACGTAGTGGAGCTTCTCAATCATCAGAGTACAATATCAATAACTTAGCAGCTGGGTCTTGTTTTACTTCTTCAAGATGTGAAAGTTTTCCATCTGTTCAAGTACATCAGAATTCTTCCCTGGATCAGGACTGGTGGGTTCAACCAGGAGATCTTCAGGGTTTGAAGGGCCAGATAGTAAGGCTGCTTGAGATGTCTGGTGGGAGTTTGCCTCTCGTACGTGTTCCTTCAGAGTATCTCAAGGTATTTAGGAGGCCGCTCTATGTGTCAGAGTATGGAGCTTACAAACTGGTGAATCTCTTTCAGAAAATGACCGATGCACTATTTGTAGTCGGGAAGGGGCATAGAAAGCTGCTGTGTCTTCACAATTCTGCTGGTAGACATATAAAAACATGCCTGGGTAGTCCAGCTATGGTGATGACAAATGAAAAGGGAAAGAGGGTTCCGGAAGAGAGCATCGATATCAGCACCTGTCCTCAATTAGGTAGCTTCTCTGATGAATCCTTGGAAGATGAGAAGAATGATGATTTTTTTCTAGGTTCAACCTATGATTTTGAGGACCAGCTTACAAATATCAGACAGGAAACGCAAGAGCTTCTTGTTTGTTACTCCTGTCCAATTCCCCTTGGTGCTTTTGCAGCTCTCTATGAGCAGCGTTACAAGAAAGTCCTCGACTACCAGAGCTTTGGAGTGGATTGTCTAGAACAATTGATTGAGAAGATGAGAGATGTTGTGAAGTTGCATGAGGATCGGGATAGCAAGAAAAAGTTTCTTGTATCCAGTTTCTTAAGCAGATAAGTTAACTTGAAAGTTTGACTTGCCAGAGAACAAATGATAAGTTGAAAAATGTAGTGAAGTTGTACGAGGATCAGCAAAGCAAGAGGGAGTTTCCTGTATCCAAATTTTTTATGTGGATAAGGTCATTTCTATTTTCTAGTGGCCAATTCGTCACTGCTATCTTCTCTACTTCATAATCAGCAAGTCAAATATTATGCTGTTCAGTAGTATGCGTCGGGTGCCAACAATGACACCTATTTTTTTTCCAGGTGTCTGTAAAGCATGTCTAAAGGCACAAGCTGCACTTCATGTACTTTATGATGTTAGTAAATGAGATGCCAAATGGAACTCTACATTTTCAAAAGTGGAGAATTGATTTTATTTTCTTTGATGTGTTTTTGGTTGTCTTAAGATTTATTTTGCAGTATGTTTGACTGAATAAGAAGATTCCTCGGCTTGGAAACCAAAATATTTTGGGTTTGTAGTCACGGTTCAATCTTTGTATTCAACCGTATCTTCAAGCAATATTTGCTAAAGTAAAATTTGGTTATTAAAACCTAGGGTTGTTTAATTGTTCTTTGTGGATATTTATCTACAACTGTATTCTTTTTATCTGTCAAACTATTACTTATTTTGCTTTCTTCCCACTGAACTCGACTCTCTCATAACTCGTAACTCACTCGCAGCTGGAACTTAAGCTTTGCCTTTGACTTCAACAAAGCAGCCCTTCCAAATGATTACAGCCTCCTAACATGATACCAAAACACACTTCTTATGTGCACTCTCTCTCAAGTGAGTCTGCCATCATCACCTTTCATGTGTTAGAGAAATTTGTAGGGAATATGAATCATCTTTTTGCTGAAATCATTAATGAGCAGGAAGAGTGTATTGCAACAGGCGTACAAAGCTGAAAACTCCAGAAATCATTAATGAGCAGGAAAAATGTAGTGCAGCAACAGGTGTAGTACAAGGCTGAAAAGTTTTCATATTACAGAAATAAAAGGGGGTGGGGTGGGGGGGAGTAAATGTAAACAAACACAACAAAGACTTGCAGCTTCGACTGGTGGTATCTTCAATGATGGAAACGTTTGCGCTCTATTTCCCGAGTAAGTGGCGAGCACGTTGGTTGGCTCCTTTCACCCTGGAATTCAGCTCATCCACATCATCGTGCAAGGCATCCAGTGCCTTGTTTTGCCTGCAAAGCAGCCAGAAGATTAGGGAGGGGTGTCATCTGAGAGAAAGAAACCAGTAAATTATTTATCCCTGGCAACTTGGATCTGCCTCAGTTCTTGAACTCGAGGTGAATGAAACTACTTTTTCTTCACTTTGATCAAGCTTTCAGATATGTAACTTTTTATGCAAGAAGAGAGATATGAGAGACAGAAACCAGTAAATTATTTATCCCTGGCAACTTGGATCTACCTCAGTTCTTGAACTCGAGGTGAATGAAACTACTTTTTCTTCACTTTGATCAAGCTTTCAGATATGTAACTTTTTTATGCAAGAAGAGAGATATGAGAGACAGAAACCAGTAAATTATTTATCCCTGGCAACTTGGATCTGCCTCAGTTCTTGAACTCGAGGTGAATGAAACTACTTTTTCTTCACTTTGATCAAGCTTTCAGATATGTAACTTTTTATGCAAGAAGAGAAATATGAGAGACAGAAACCAGTAAATTATTTATCCCTGGCAACTTGGATCTGCCTCAGTTCTTGAACTCGAGGTGAATGAAACTACTTTTTCTTCACTTTGATCAAGCTTTCAGATATGTAACTTTTTTATGCAAGAAGAGAGATATGAGAGACAGAAACCAGTAAATTATTTATCCCTGGCAACTTGGATCTGCCTCACTTCTTGAACTCGAGGTGAATGAAACTACTTTTTCTTCACTTTGATCAAGCTTTCAGATATGTAACTTTTTTATGCAAGAAGAGAGATATGAGAGACAGAAACCAGTAAATTATTTATCCCTGGCAACTTGGATCTGCCTCACTTCTTGAACTCGAGGTGAATGAAACTACTTTTTCTTCACTTTGATCAAGCTTTCAGATATGTAACTTTTTTATGCAAGAAGAGAGATATGAGAGACAGAAACCAGTAAATTATTTATCCCTGGCAACTTGGATCTGCCTCAGTTCTTGAACTCGAGGTGAATGAAACTACTTTTTCTTCACTTTGATCAAGCTTTCAGATATGTAACTTTTTTATGCAAGAAGAGAGATATGAGAGACAGAAACCAGTAAATTATTTATCCCTGGCAACTTGGATCTGCCTCACTTCTTGAACTCGAGGTGAATGAAACTACTTTTTCTTCACTTTGATCAAGCTTTCAGATATGTAACTTTTTTATGCAAGAAGAGAGATATGAGAGACAGAAACCAGTAAATTATTTATCCCTGGCAACTTGGATCTGCCTCAGTTCTTGAACTCGAGGTGAATGAAACTACTTTTTCTTCACTTTGATCAAGCTTTCAGATATGTAACTTTTTTATGCAAGAAGAGAGATATGAGAGACAGAAACCAGTAAATTATTTATCCCTGGCAACTTGGATCTGCCTCAGTTCTTGAACTCGAGGTGAATGAAACTACTTTTTCTTCACTTTGATCAAGCTTTCAGATATGTAACTTTTTTATGCAAGAAGAGAGATATGAGAGACAGAAACCAGTAAATTATTTATCCCTGGCAACTTGGATCTGCCTCACTTCTTGAACTCGAGGTGAATGAAACTACTTTTTCTTCACTTTGATCAAGCTTTCAGATATGTAACTTTTTTATGCAAGAAGAGAGATATGAGAGACAGAAACCAGTAAATTATTTATCCCTGGCAACTTGGATCTGCCTCACTTCTTGAACTCGAGGTGAATGAAACTACTTTTTCTTCACTTTGATCAAGCTTTCAGATATGTAACTTTTTTATGCAAGAAGAGAGATATGAGAGACAGAAACCAGTAAATTATTTATCCCTGGCAACTTGGATCTGCCTCAGTTCTTGAACTCGAGGTGAATGAAACTACTTTTTCTTCACTTTGATCAAGCTTTCAGATATGTAACTTTTTTATGCAAGAAGAGAGATATGAGAGACAGAAACCAGTAAATTATTTATCCCTGGCAACTTGGATCTGCCTCACTTCTTGAACTCGAGGTGAATGAAACTACTTTTTCTTCACTTTGATCAAGCTTTCAGATATGTAACTTTTTTATGCAAGAAGAGAGATATGAGCGTCACACAACTGCCAAATGCTCCAACCACATTGGTATGATGTGAACGGTCAATGCAATAAATCAAACGATTCTCTGTTTCACCTAGCATCTCAGTTAACATACTATAGTTTCATCCAGTCTCAACATTTCACTAGCATTATACAAAAATAAAAAGGTTGATCTCTCTACATGAAAATGAACATGGAAAAATGTACACACGAAACCGTATAAAGAAGATGCCCAGACATGTGGAAGAAGGAAAAGGTTGCATAACAAAAGATCTAAAAAATTATTGAATACTGAGGTGACAAATATCTAAAAGCCAGTGATGATACACATACTGCATCCATAGGGCTAGCTAACATGAACAAAGAAACTGATTACTAATGCGATGACCGATGCTTTCCTTTTTAATTAAAGATTGATTATGTTTGACAATAGTGCTCACTTAACATTTGTGATTATGTTTATGATTATTATTATTTTTTCCTCATGTCAAACGAATATGTATGCTCGCAGATGCATCTAGGAATCAAACATCCAATTTTTGCTCTCTTTTCTCTCCTAATAATATGTTTTATCACTAGAAAATATGATAAGGAAACAATAAAAACCTTTGAATTTGACCAAATCTCAAAGTAAATTTTGTCAAAGTCGCTTAGAAAATGCTACACAAAAGCAAGAAAGCAACAACAACATCTTCTACACAGCTACATGAGATACGAAAGCTTGAAATCCTTCAACAATTTCAATGAGAATGCTAGCATGGAGATCAGTTCTACTACTAATCCTCTATCATTGACTTCAACCAATTTATGCTAGCAAGATGACACTAACTAGTCAAACAAACATCAATTCTCACACTAACCGGCTAACATTTATAGCATTAACGAATTTATGTTGCGAGCGAGTAGATAAAGAAAGAAAATAAATTCAGAAGAATAAATTAGTATCCAACCTGTCCATCTCTGAACCCATGTCAACAGCCATGCCCTTAAGCTGGCCCAAGACATCGCTTAAATCTGAAAGGGTGTCATCTTGCTTTGCCTTCTCCATCTACAAGAAATCCAAATATAATACCGAACAATCCAGATACTGCTCATCTTAAAAGTCATAAGAACACCAACCTGGACTTTATCCATAGCAGATGTGGGTTCAGAATAATGCCGTGGATTTGACTGAGGCTTTGAAGACAATCCTAACTTTTCTCTCTGTTCCATGTGGTTTATCTTCTTCGACAATGAATCATCTGAATGCAGGAGTACCAAATCAAGCACAGACACCAACCAAAATTATTGTATGTTTTACTGGTTCTTTTATATGTACATACCTGTTGTAGGAGCCGGACCCTTTATTTGGTGAGCTTTATTTGGCTTCCAAGGTCTAGAGAAAAAGCCCCCCAGACTCCCCAAAAGTTTCTCACCCTGCAAAGAATGCCATGACTCAGGAAATCTCCACCATCAGTACCAATAAGTTACCTTTCTATCGGCTTATACAACAAGAACAATATCCGGCATAATTACAAACAATATCATATGAAATGTATGAATGCTGCACACATCCTGTAGCTCATTTTCAGATTGACTTTGTGTCCCTATATTATGATCTTGAATGTAAAAAATTTGATGCACAAAGAGATATAAAGGTATAGAACGCATACCCGACTAAGGTCTTGATCAATGCTTACAGCAGTTTCATGAGTTCGAGTGATCTGCTCCCCTTGCTGATGCAGCATCACAAGTGTGTTTGAAGCATCTTCCCTTATGACTTCAGCAATCTTGAGACAGTCATTTACTTTTTGTGTAGTTTCTTCAGCCTTGTATGCAGCATAACTTTCCAGTTCCTGCACAGATTGGTTCTCCAACCCTCCTTCATCACGGAAATCGTTCTTATATCTGTTTCTTGCAGCTGCAGAAGCTGAGTATGAATATGAAGAAGATGAGGCCTTTCTTCCTTCATTTTCATCATCTAGAGGAGCTTTTCGGATTTTTCTTACCAGTTGCTGTGCCTGAGGAAGACCTTCCATGTTTAGGATTCATTTCAGGTTCAGAATCTGAATCAAAAGGGTCAGAAGAACGTTGCTTGGCACCCCTAGATACAGGCATCTTGGTGGTGTCGGATTCAAGCAAAGAAGTGACAGGTACAGATTCAGGAACCAAGGATTTTAGTGACACCAGTCAACTGTGATCTCCATTTTTTTTGTACCTACCAACACAATCAGAGTAACCTTTAATAAATAAAGATAAAGGATTTACAAGACAGAGTATATATTATTGAGAACCATTAACAAACAAACTCCATCAAGAAGATTATGTAGATCTGCACAGCAAGCCAATGCATCCAAGAGCAGTTTCACCACTGGATAATAACTCAAAACTAAGCATGTGGTGGAGAAGATATATGAGAAACCCACCGGGATGATCATTTACAGAAATGATAAGCTAGGAAAAATAGTGATCCAATTCAGTATCTGGTAATAGGGGGAGAAAGGGAATATGAACTACATAAATCATCTCATCGAAAGATATGTGGGCAACGAAGCTAAATAGTCAATCAAACACAACAAATTAGAAGGCTTGATAACACATTATCTGAAATCTTATTACATTAAGAAGAGCATATCATATTCTCAAATGAGTACTTTTTATAGAAAAACACAAAAAATAGAAATAATACAGTATGGAAAAAGACTGAAAAATGGATAAAGAGGAAAGACCCAAGCCAACGTATATCCCAAACATAGAAAATCTTATAGCAACAACGTTTGAAAATGGTAGAGAGACAAGCTGAAGGAAACAAAGGGTAAATCTTAGTACTTGAGCACCGGAATAGCTTTACAGGAGAAAGTCACATAATCAAAGAAGGCGAGGAACATAGACCAAGACAAATCAAGAGTCACATAGAGTGAGACAGTCTTTTGAGAAGAAGACAATCTCAAATCATAATCCAACTAGTTGATAAAATACAACCAACATCAACAAAAAGATCCCTGAACAACATTAATTCCACAGAAAAAAAATGATATATCGTCAAAATCAGAAGAAATCACAAGAAAATAACAAAGGAAACACAATTTCCAAACCCAATTCGAAGAAAGACTTCATAGCAAAAAGACATACCACTTCTCTTTTCGTCTCCTTCCTCTTCTCTTGTGTATCAACCTAAAGAAACAGAGGAGCAATGATTGAGGTCGAAAACCAAAACCATATAAAGGAAACAAATTTCAAATCGAGAGGGTCAAGAACGCGAACAAGAGGAAGCCTCCTCCTTTTCTTCGTCTCCGATTCGATCTGGTCAAAACATCTGCAAACAAAACGGGAATTAGAGATCAAAAACCGGGCCATTGGATATATCTCCCAGGACGTCAAGTGAAGGGGGAGGACAGAAGATTCTCACCGAAGACGATACGACGGAAAAGGTGACTCCTTTCTCCTCCTCTTCCTCCATCTCGTTTGCGCACTTGGGGGTTATATAACAGGACGGGGATGGGGAGAGAAAGGAAAAATTGGACCGTTAGCCTTACAACACGGAGGGGAGAGAGAAAAATTAGGGCGATTTATCCTAATTTTCCTAGAAAAAGACTAAGAAAAGCCCTCCATTTCTTATTCTCTCTTTAAAATATTATTTTGGTCTCTTCTTTTTGAATGACCAGATTAAAAATATTATAAAAACAAAATAAACCTTTTTTACAAATATATAGCTTGAAATTATATTAATTAATACGTATCACTTTTTTTCTAAACCGAAAGAAGTCCATATTAGTTTAACTAGATCTATAAAATCCAAAGCAATTGGGTTCCCCTGACAAAGACCAAAAACAGGCATAACTATTTGCCCTACAAAAATTGTCATGATCATATATTACAAGATTTAAGGATTTATCAAAATGATTAAAGTGGACAACATAGAGCTGAAAAGGTCACAAACATATATCCAAAACTAAAGTATAGAGTCTCCGATGAATCACCTAGGTGACCTGTATATACTTAGGAGTTGAAGAGAGTTAGTATAAACTTCCAAAGTGACTCAAGTTATAGCGATGTGCCTATTGAGTTCTTCCAACAAGTCATGAGCCTATGCCATGACCGCTGCTGAGGCATAGCAAGGAAAACCACCCTCCAAATTTATGCTTGAAAAATGGGATAAAAATAATTAATTATCAAAAAATTTCTTTCACTTGTATGAATATGTTAGGAGTAAGTATATGAGTAATGAATAATTAAATCACAATCAAACATATAAAAATATCGATAATTTATATGTTTTACGTGAAAAACTCCTTCACTGTGAATGATAAAAATCACAAGACCTCTCCTGATTCAAATTAAAATCTCCACTATGAAAATATTGTTTACACTAGCAAAGATCCACGAACAAATTTGTTCCACAATAAATTTAAAACCCACAACTCAAATACCCATCAAATAGAGAGAGAAATCATAAAGAACATATACTATTCAGTATCATAAAGTGTTTAACATATCCAAACGTAATCTCCATCATTCAAATTAAAGAAACACTAGTCTAAAATATGTTTACTAAAAATCAGTCAAATCGAACCATAAATGACAGTCCAAACGCTGAATGAGATTAAACTATTGGAAGCAGAAAACCAACAGCATAGTAAACAGCGAAAAGAGATACTTAAATACCTTCAAACCTGATTTTTGCCATTTAAAATGCACAACCAAAAGCCTTATACTCGCCAATAAAGTTTCAGTCAAATCCAATTGTTGAATAGTGTCGAGCAAGGAGTTGAAGTGAACATATTAGTGATAGAACAATTAGTGAACAACTATTGTTCAAGAAACCAAAACCAGATCACCACCGGTCAGAATGAAAGTCACTGAGTTAGAATATCTCCTAAAGTTAGCATGATTCGACAAAAGCTCACTATCCGATCGTTGAAGAAAAATTGCTAGATGAATTTTAGAAAGACTTAGAAAATTTTCTCTCTCTACAGTGGCAGTTGCAAAAGTATGAGTTGTCTCTTGATTGTCTCAAAATATAACCCTAGTGGATTTAAGTATATAGGCCAAAATATTTTTTATTGGGCTTTCTCAAATGATTTGATCATCTATGTCTTTGATCATCTATAGAAAGAGGAAGACCTCTTGCATCTCTTCCCTATATACCTTCATCTTCCTCTATAGTTGTTCTTTTTCCACCCCTCATCTTGTATATATTATCTTCATCCCCTCTCCCATTTATCACCTCTTTTTCTTATATCACTTTTTTATATTTTTTTCTTCCTCTTCTATTGGTAATTGATTGTCTGCCCCTTTACCATTGATCATTATTGTTTCTAAGGTTATTTTTTCATTATCATCTCTTTTTGTTATTATACCTTTCTCATTAAAGTAAAAATTATTCTAACATATGTATGTTAATATTTTTGCTTAAGTAATTAAATTTTATATTTATCTTTTAATATTTTATATATTATCATGTGTTACTTAATGTGTATAAAGGTTTATGTATATAATATTAGTTGACAATATTATTTTTATCAAATTTTATTATATTAAAGTTTTATTTTTATTTGTTTAAGATTTTTTATTTTTTATTAATTTTGATATTTTATATTTTACTATATAGAAATTTAAATTATTTATATGTTTTAAAATGATTTTATAATTAAACATGAAATCTAACTAGTTGATGCAACTGTTCAACTAATTGAAGGCTTAGAACTAGAAACTATATATTTTCAGTTATTAAAATTTAATATATATTTTTTAGAAACTATGAAACTAACTTGAGATATATATTTTGCATATATTTCTTTTTTTATATACAAGGTCTATACTTAAAAAAATAAAATAAAATGGAGATATAAGAAAGAAGAAAGGGAGAACTCTTATGTGGAGCAATTAAATCACTTTTGCCGCATAACCTAACAATTACAAATTAGATGTTTCATATTACCATTGGAATTATTATAGACATGAACATAAGTAGATATCATAGTTTTGGCTTGCTTATCGTCATCGTTGTACTCCAAGCTGGTGTCGTTGAGCTTCACACTCTCACATGGAACAACCTTGATGCACACTAGTTTTATAGCTTCTGACGAGGTAGAGGTCCCTTTGTTATTTCTGAACTTGATGCCCTTAATCTTAACTAGAGAAGGATCCTACATGAAAAGAGGGATGATGCATAAATTTTAAGACTTAAGTCTAATTAACAACTATGATGATACATATAACAATAGTAGAAATAATGAGGTATACATTTTCGACACAATTAACAAAGGAGCAATAGTTCTGATATATAATAATAGGATTATAGACATTGCTCATGATGATGTCTTCAAAGAGAAAATTGGTGGCTTTCAATATAGATGGAGAAGATTGTCATGACCTAATCATCGATCTATTTGTTGTATCGATTATATTGCATTTCCTTACTATCAACGTGATGACATTTTTCTCATTAATATTTTTATCAAAATTATCAATGTTGATATTATGATTGATACTATATAATACATTAAAGATGGTCAAATTAATGTAGTTCGGGTTGATGGAGATGCAATCATCAATGATGCTAATGATTGAGTTGGCAACCTAGATATTGATCCGGTCAGTGATATTAACACCATCAGTGTTTGAGTGGTCTCCAAGAGCACTGATCTTGAAGGAATCAGGCGTTATATTTGTTGATTCAAAGATATGCATGTGGAAGAATTATAATGTGTTACTTAATGTGCATGAAGATTTATGTATATATAATGTTAGTTGATGATATTATTTTTATCATATTTCATATGAGTGAGGTTTTGTATGTATTTATTTTTATATTTTTATTAATTTTGATATTTTAGATTCTCATCACATAAAATTTTAAATTATTTATATTGTTTTAAAGTTTTTTTATAATTGAATATGCAGTCTGACTAATAGACACAATTGATGGAAGGTTTAGCTAAATCACTTCTCGATAATATTAATAACAATACTATGTGGTTATAAAATTACTAACTAACTTTTAGTATATATTCTTCAAAAGAAAAATATGAAATTAACTTGAGTTTGTAATCTTTAATTTTCTCTAGATTATTCTTCTTAGGTATAAAGATCAAGGAATGTGTTCCCTCAACCAGGAGGCAGAGATTACGATGCATGGAAGAAGTTAAAAGCTTCAACGATGCTATTACTAAGGGAGTCCCAGTGATTCAAATTTCACATTAATTCCATGTGGGACTTTTGGGCTTTTACCCCTGACCATCTGTTGAAGAAGTATCATTAATTTCAATCGGGTTAAATGGTTCTGATAGCTTATCAAAGAGCTTACCAAAAGTAGAACTGGAATAAGAGGAAAATAGATTCATAGGTTGCCACAAGATAATATAGAGAAGTTGAAGAGAATATCATTATCCTTTGGATAAGCACGCCGTTCTCAAGCTTGCGGAGATTTATGCAATTCTAAGGGTGGAAACCTTATCGAAGAAGGCAATGTTTCTATCACCTTTCGAGTTCCACTTATGGTCCATTTTATATGAAGTTATTTGTTTAGAGCAATTAGTTGGTTATGTAGGTATAGCAGGCTAGTGTGTTTTCAGGAGTCAATAGACCACAAGAATCTCTAGCTTCAATGGCAGAAAGTTGTTGTCAGTGTTAGCAATAGTCTTTTCAAGACTGCAACCTTAGCTACAGTGTCGTCATTGGGTGAGTGAGGTGATGACTGGTGTGAAGCAGCAACTTGGCATGCAAGTCCACAAGCAGGTTGTATGATCCTCCAGAAGGAACAGATGATATCCCTAACCTCTTGGTATTTCAACCAATAGGTCTCAAACGTAAGAATATTGGTTTTAGGTTCATCATTCACAATATAAGAAACACCAATGAGAAGTGATGCATGATGTGAAATTGATCAAGCAAGATAGAGAAGAGCAATTTTTGTCCAAAAAAAAAAAGGAAACCCAGTTTTCATTACCGAGGGCTTTGTCCAATCTAGCCAACACCATCACCACCACCCTTGAAGTTCCAAATCGATTATCAAACCTAGATAGATGAGGCCATTGCTAAAAATGAAAATATTTTGAAAGTTGATGTCTGAGAAAGGTGGAAAGGTCTGCCTCCAAACTTGTAGGCAATGTGACATTAGAGTCACCGCTCATCAATATCTGAAAACAAGTTCCAAAGACTACGGTGAACCAGCGGAGAAGTGCAGTGCTAGCATATATTGCGTAGGGAGACGAGGAAAGGGGGGGGCATACCTGGCCCTGCTTCTTCGATGCACCCGTGCATTTCCAGGCAAGGCAGAGCCTGAGGTTTAATGTGCTTGAGTAGCTTCACCTACATACAGATTGGAGAGTTTTCTTCTTCTTGCTCCGTGCAGAGCTGGGAAATCTCTTTCTGACTATTAACTAAACTTGGTGTTCATATAACTAAACTCAAGTAGATCACTATTAACCATGATTGCTAATAGCTAATTTCCATTTTTAAAAATATATAAATATAAAATACATAAAAGTGTTCTTAATATTCCTAAAAGGTACGAATTTTTTGTTGGAGCTTCGAAGGCGATACATATAAATGATAGCCAACGTTAGAAAAAAGATATATATATATATATATATATATATATATATATATATATAAGTTTTTAGGTTTTTGTTTAAATTAAGAATGATAAATAAAAAAATATTCATATATATTTTATCAAAGAAAAATAAATCGGAAAATCACTCAAAACGGGACATCTTTTGAAATTTTTTAAGGAATAAAATTATGTTGTTAACTAATATTCATAAGTTCTTCCTAATAAATCGTCTAATCGGCATCGAGGTTTATATCTCGCCGGTGGGCCTTTGTTTTTAGCATTTGACTTTATCGACGCAAAGTAGTGCATCATCGCTTGCACAGTGCCCATTGTGTCCCTGTTTACGTGGTGGGCATCCATTTGGCCTTTCAAGGTCAACGCTGTCGTTTAAAATGTGGAGCCTCCGGGAATACATCCCCCACCTGTCAAACGTTGACTTCGGCAGTGGTTGAATTAATATTGCATTGACGGACTGACAACTGCTGCCTCGTGCACAACTCCTCTCCCCCGAAAGCTTCACACCCACGTGTGACAACCAAATATAGGCACGTGCATAAGTCACCATTTCCATGGATCGAGTTTTCTGGGGTCTGAACCTACCCCGCTTGAACATTGAAATATCTGCTACCAAGAGATATAATAGGAATCTCTGCAATCGAAACCTGGAGGGAAGGAAGACATGAAATGACCAAAGAACCCAGAAGATATTTAAGGAAAATAATTCACATAAAATAATGAGAAGCAGTTCTGGACAGACTGCTCACTACTAGATAGATATTAAATCTTAAGAATTAAATTTGGCAAGGTTTCAATTTGCTTCTCCCCCTCCGAACGGTTCTGCCAGAGGGTAGAGGACGTTTCACTCCATTATTAAACACTATTCTTTACAAGACGGCGATCTAATAACAAAGGAAAGGTGGAAAGGCTACACCGTCCGACCAGCAATCCCTATCCTAGACCAACTGGAGTCATAAGAATTTACTCAATTGGGATATCAATCATAGTGGGCGATACAAGGTAAAGCAAGGAAAAAGGAAAAAAAATCCAAAGACTAGTCATATGAACCATAACCGCCTTTTTCTTCACTTGTTGTCCCCGGGTTCTTTTCCAAACACCTCCTCTATCAGGTTATTTGTTGATAAGAAATCATCTTTTTCTGCCCCACAGCTATAACTCATATCCCATGCTTTTGGATCACAGTGGCCATCATAGAACCCATCATCTGTTAACCGACTTAAACTATCATTCTGGTATTCTTTGCAGAAGTCATGATCCTCATTCAAACCATGTTGAAGGTCAAAGATACCGAGAGGATCACAGGAATCAGAACCATTATGCTGGCCCTCAAAGGATGTGCATGAATCATCTTGAATGTCTTGCTCCTCTGTACAATTATACAGACTGCTTTCTGTGAACTGCATGTTAGATATAAGGTTTGTCCGACTAAAAATGCACCCTTTCACAGCACCACAGGTCCCTTTTTCATTGTTCCTAGCGAGGGCATAAAAATCACAATTCTCTACGTCATCAGCTGTTTCAGACATTTCTTCCTCCTCAGTTTCATCTTCCTCACCAGCATCATCATATTCATCTTCCAGAGGAGACTCCACTACAGAATCTTCATCTTCTCCCGTTGCAAATTCACCATGATGACTTTCTTGCCATTCATCATCATCACTGTCTACATGCAGGGGGTCCAACCTATTCTGTTTAGCTCTCTTCCGAAGCATGAAAACATTGAAGTAGTAACTTGCTAGTTCTTTACTACTTCTAGCTGGAAACACCTGAGGCAGTTTATCCCAAAAGTTTTTGCCCAGTGATGCAGGATTTGACAACACAATTTCATGGAATAACTGTTCCTCCTCTTCGGTCCATTTTTGAGCTACAACCTCACCCATATCGCCAAAACCCAACTCTATAAACTTGTCCTGACCTAACTTTTTCTTGAGCTTTTCTCTTGTTTCCATCACATGCTGCCTCACACATCTTATTGAACCCTCATCCGGGCATCCACAGTCCTTGCATTGCAAGACTAGAACATTTGAAGCCAATAAAGCAGATTCAGGTAATGGCATTGCGCATGTCCCAACCCATCTATCACTTTCAACTTCATCAACTACATGATTTGATGACGGTGGAGTTGTCTCGGAAGGCAATGTGGAAGCAAAATCCTCATAATCCCCAATATGGTTATTAGATCTCCACTCTGGAATATCAACCTGATGATTCACTCCAATAGCAACATGTTTCCTTTTGAAGTAATCAAAAACAGGTGAACAGATCTCTTCAACTTGATCAAATTCAACTGCTTGATGTATATTACCCATATAACTATGATGGGAAGGTTCTCGAGCAGTGTCCAAACCAGCTTCTCTGCTAGTACCCTGTGCAACACAATGGCTGGTAGTTGCCTGATTAATAGCATCCACAGCAACAGAGATTCTTGTATCTTTCAAGTCCTCAGCAGCAGCAGCAGCAGCAGCTAAAAACACATTTTTCATAAAAAGGTCAGAATATTTTAATATCTTGCTTCAGAATCTTATATATTATCTGATTAAAGCAAGAATATAGCTCAATATTCAGACTACCTAAAGGTGGTTTCTCAAAGGCAGGGAAGCAGTTGTCTTCAAATGAACCCAATTGCTTTGAATGCTTGCTTGCATATAGGCAAGTTTCGTCATCACAAAACAGCCTTTTGCCATTTTCTGACCAAATGACTTCACTGTTGTTGACCACCATCCATGAAAAGCTAGGATTGCCATTGATATCACTATGAAGGTTGTCGTAGGGAGGAACAGCAGTCACATTCTCAAAATCTTTGTGGCAGTTGGAGAAACCCTTCTGCTCTTCATCTTTACATCAGGGAAAGAACAAAAAAAACACATAAGGAGATTTAGGCTAATTACTCCCTGAAACTTGCATACTAAGTGTTCCCTTTAGTTACCAGAAGATTGTGATTTTGAAGGGATAGCCTCACATGCAGAATCTTCAGCAAATGGTGAAAGTTGATCATCATAAGCCAGATGTCTTTCATGTTCATAAGCAAATTGGTCAGACATGTGACCAGCAAATGAATGTCCATTTTGGTTGAACACCATATTTAACCTACAAAAGTAACAAGCAAAGTAAGTCTAAAAGGTGCCAACAACTAAAACAACTTAGGAGAACAACAATTTCTATGAAAATAAAAAACAAATGTTAAATGCCCCCGAATGATAAAAACATGGAGAAACATTTCTATATATTCCAAAAAGAGGGTAAATTTGGACATTGACAAAGAACCTCATGAATAACTTGGAACATCTCACCCGATGACTGTTCCATACAAACTGAACCAGATAAAAAAGTGAAAAAAAAAACATACTGTAACGAGGTTCAATGACTACTTCTAATGTAGGAGAACAAAATCTTGTAGATCAAAAGAATGACCTGATTCTTATAATTAAGTCCATCAGCAGCAATTAAACAACAAAGACTTACCCAAAAACACATCTGGTCAAGGTCCAGTGTGTACCAGTCTAGTAATCAGAAGTATGCATGAAACTCTGGCAAATTCGAAAAAAAAAAGAATATAGGGATGATAGTATATGTTATCAATGACTAAGAAACAAGCAATGATCTTTTTGACTATATAAATCCAACATACAATCAATCATGTTTCCTACTTAAAGGTCTTAGTCAGCATCCAGACATTACCAAAAAATAACATCCAGAGGCATATTAAAGACTCCTGATCAATTCATCCAGATATCCACACTGTTCCACTTCTAGATTTATGACGCTGTAATTCTCAACTTCTTAGCGATAATGTCTGCTTATACTGTGAATATATAAAACAAATGGTTCTTTATAGTATTACACATGGTTTCTTAAAATATTACATGCCTAACACTTTAAATTATCTTATTCATCAAGTTCTGAAAACTTATAAGGCGTCACATGTCAAGTCTAAGTAGCACAAGAAAATTCCAATTAATAACAAATTCATCATTCAGCATCAAATTTAAGCATGCCTTACTCTGTCAAAAGATCGCATGACACCAGCAAGTCCTTCGAGAGCACTACGATAGTTGGAGTTTTAGAAGGTCTATGGTTATGGTTTTTGAAAAAGATCTCCTTTGTCCTAAAAGTACCCATACTATACACCATCAAAATTTACCAATCTTTGCAACGATTAAATTTTCCTAAATTTCCCTCCATCATCTACCTGAACAAATTTGCAGTGCTGGATTACAGAAGAAAAAAATGCTCACATCTGTCACGAAGGCCAGATGTAGAAAAAGAACATGCCAGCAATTTGTCTTTCATGGTCACCAATGCTCAAATAGCCAGAAAGAGAACTACCATCCAATCAAAGCTAAAGCAAGCAAATTAAGTGCATAGAGACAGTGAATTTACATTTACAAACAACAGGAAAAATGAAGCCATCAATGAGAAATAATGAAATATCAAGAATAAGCTATTCATATTAAGAAAATACATCTTCAGCACCAAAATGCCCCAAGAAGAAACAATGAAGGAGCAACCCAAAGACCACAGCGAGAATATCCTTATATGATAAATAATCCATAAATAGCCAAAATGTAATGAGCTTAACACAAAAAAGACTCCTCCAATAAAAAGCATTGGCAATCCAGTTCATCCAAAATGAAAAGCATTGGGAAATCCAGTTCATCTTTTACGTTTTCATAAATAGCCAAAATGAAAAGCATTGGCAATCCAGTTCGTATTTTATGTTTTCATTTTGCATTTGTGTGCTGCAGAATTTTTCCTCTGTGTAGACAATTAGATTTCTTTTCATTGGCAGCAATCATCCTGACAGACGGCATGGGCATTCAGCATTACGCATTTACAGAAAGAAAGGTGATGGATTAAATACTGTATCAGTTTAATTATAGCCTATTTCACAAACAATGATAATGTATGTCCTGTACAAGTTCATTGGCACTACCATATGTTAATCATATACCACTACAATTTAACAACTGTCTTGTAAATGAAAAATTGATTGCTGCACTGGTCATTTAATTCAATGTTCCCAACACTATGATCAAGCAAATCAGCATAGAGACTTCCATCCATAGGACAACACTCGATACCAACAAGGCCATTTTTGCTTGAAAAAACAAGGAGGAAATTGTAACACTATATACTGATTTGACCAGTCGAAAACCATATCGGAAAGGACATGTATCGATCACACCAATAAATTACAGATATCTCATATATTTTAAATCTTTTCAGCAGTATACATCGAACCATACTGTATCACCTGATAGATACCAGTACGAGAAGATTTTAGAAAGGATTCCAGTACCAGTATCTAAGTCCACAGAAGTAATTGGATATCAATGGGCAAAAACCAGAGTTTTACATTCCAGTAAATTGTTCTCTCGTATAAGTAACCTAATAGCAAACAGAACAGGCAAACCTTCATTCAAATAATTCAAGTGTTTAGACATGTAATACTAGTGAAAACCATTTCCAAATTGTCAACATTATGAAATGTGAAAACCAAGTTGCTGCATCTAATTTAACTATTCTTTCAATAATGTAAGTAACTTGTTTAGGACAAAAATGTAAATCTAATTTAGCTAAGAATGACATAAAACTAAACACAGGTTGCTGCATTTCGTGACTGCTATTTACCTTTAAGGAGCAATCCACCAAAAAGAACTAGTGTGCCCTGGGACATCAATCAACAAAATTTAGGTTGCTATATAACACAGATTTAAAGAAATTTGAGAAAAACAAGAAGAAAAATATGTATTAACCTACCAACAAGCTGAAACTCCCAGAATTCAAAGTGATAAAAAAATTGCAAATCCTAGGTCCTAATTTCGTCCGGAAATAAGACCTATCGAATTGATTCGATAGATGGACGTGATATGCCCCACCCCTCGAGAAACAGGCAGAATCGGGGAGATTCCGGCTTCACAAAAGATAACAATAGATTGAAAGAGGGGAAACGCGGGAAAATGCAGACGAAGATTATATAAGAATAGATCTAGGAAACGGGTCTCAGCAACCTAGCGGATCCAGAACCCGAATCAAACCCTAACCCTAGATTCGATTTCGATCTACCTACCAACGAGCGAATCGGGATCAATCGAGCTACGGCGAAGGCAGCAGGCAGATTGAAGAACGTATTGATGAAACAAGATCCGGAGCTGGGGATCGAAATCGAGGCACGGAAACCCTAACCCTAGAAGCTGTCATGCACTTCGAAGGAAGGCGAGATGGGGGTACCAATCGAAAGCGGAGGACGAGGCCGGATCAGCACGGGATTGGGTTAAGAGATTTGAAGGAGGAATCGGAGGGGAATCTGGATGGAAATCAGTCAATTTGGCGGCGAGGACCAAAAGAGGGCAAACTGCTCGCGTCCGTCACTTTCTTTTTGTTGTTGTTGTTGTTGTTGTTGTTATTATTATTATTTTCTATCGTGTGTGGGTGCGCGTCTATTAAGCGCGTCTTAAGACGATGGAGTTTACTAAACTACCCTCCTCGTATTTTGCGGGAGTACGGGAATGGCAATTAAAAGAGTTCATTAATTGATCGTTAAAAGCTCTTTATTTTCGGGTATTGCAGCGTATTGACTTTGGCTAATACCAAATTTTGTGACAAGAATTGAGACACTAATCTGCTTGCTCTTTTCAGATTGGTAGAATTATATACAGAGGGAGGTGAGATGCTTATAAATAGATTTAATATCTATGCGGCCACATAGGCGTAAACAGAGCTGCATGGACGAGAAAACACGGTAACAGCAGTTGAACTTCAAACTACTACTGTGATTCCTGCCAGCTTAGTGATCACAATGAGTAAATCAACAAACCCGTAACCGTTTGGAATTGGAAATTAAGCATCACAATCAAGAAGTTAAAAGAAGGAATGGGTGGCTGCACAAATATTATTCACTTATGAGCGCCTTAAACATATAGTGAATTGAGCTCATGATGTCGTGATAATTTTAATATAGTGTGATCCATATGAGATTCAGATTTGTTGATCTTTGATCTGATATCATCTTTCATGTAAAAAAGTGTTAATGAAGGAGAAAAATATCTCTAAAAAGTATAAAATTAAGAAAATAACATCTATTATTTATTATTTGTAAAATAAAAGTACCAACTATAAGGGCTAAAACAATAGAATAAAAATATAATTAAAAAAGACATGTAAATGCATAAGAATAAAAATATGATTAAAAAAGACATCTAAGTGCATAAGAATATATGTTGATTTCGGATATTATCTGAGTGCTCTTCGATTTTTGTCTTTTTCTTTTTTGTTATTGGAATCTCCTCTGAAGGTTTGAACAGTAGATAGTAAGTTTGAGACTTCTCGTAATAGTTGGATAAAGTTTTGATGAAGGACTTCGATTGAACTTGAGAAGAAGGGGATGTATATGGAGGTATGACTATATTTTATAAAATTCTTTCTTTTCTTCTGGCTTCTCTTGCTCTTAACGGAGGTTGGAAAGCTAGGGCCAACTAAAGCACTTTGCTATTGGGATGCTAGTAGATGAGCTCTCCTCTTTCTTTGCTAGTTGAGATAAGGGTGGACTCCTACCTAGGTCAAGACTTTCCTTGTAGGGTTGGCGCACAGCCTTCTTCTACTTCTAGCAGGAGTGGTAAGGACTTCGATTGTTGGAAACTTGAGAAAGAAGGGGATGTATATGGAGGTATGACTATATTTTATAAAATTCTTTCTTTTCTTCTGGCTTCTCTTGCTCTTAACGGAGGTTGGAAAGCTAGGGCCAAACTAAGCACTTTGCTATTGGGATGCTAGTAGATGAGTGTTCTTGGTTGCTATCCCTATTTGGATGAGGGTTACCTTAATCCTAATCTTACTAGGATTGGGATTAGATAAGTGGGCTTAGATCTATTGAGCTCTGAATTTTGATGATAAAATTAATTGATGAGTTTAAGAAACCAATCCAATGAAAAGTTAAGTGATATAGGTGCACTTCAACCAAGGATTCAAATCGTCAAAAGATTAGATAACATGATAGAAGATCGACAATCGTATCAAAGACTCAAATATTATGATAAAGGATCAAATATCATGTCCAAAGATTGGACATCATGCTGAATATCAAATAAGGATAAATCAACATGTCGAAGGCTAGAAGATATATTGGAGGATCAGATAATGTGCTAGAAGAATAATAACATGTTAGAGGAATAAATGATTTGTCAAAAGACTTTGTGACATGTCGAAAGAAGTAGTTACTAATATAAAATATTATTTAAAGATAATTTAGCTAAATTTAGGCTTTAATTAGATTATATTTGTGCTATGTTAGGTTAAGATCGAAGTGAGTTAAATTTTGATTAGGCTAATTCCATGTATGGGTGGTAGTACCATCTAATGGAGGTAATGGTAATGCTTATTCTAAGCAATGGTACTATCCAGGACAACAAAAGCCCCAAGTGGTAACTATTTCAGTGTATCGATAGTTATACCACTTAAAACGATGATAGTACCTTCAATACTCTTGATTTTGGATACTTTTTCATAATTTACTCTATATTTTAGGGCTCTTAGGGGCTGAGAGATAATAATTCTTGAGCTTTTAAAATATTAAAATCGAGCTTTGCTTGAGTTTCATGGTTTTAGTTGAGTTACTAAATTTAAAATGTGTGAGATTCTTAAAAATAATCAAGTGTAAAGATTTTCTCATTAGCTTTGAAAATAAGAATATTGTAAAGGGTTGTTAATCTTCATCATTTGAAATCAAAATTAATAGTAAATATTGGTAGACTCTAGGAAGAAAAATCAATAGTAGATGTAGGCCAAAAAATCAAAACACTATAAAATTGGTTTGCCTCTCTATCTTTACTTGTTCTATTAATCATGCTTATTTCTTGATTGAATTTTCTTTCAATACTTGTCTCATTTCTTGATTGAAATATCACTAATTCAACCCTTTCTTAGTATAGTATCAATCTTAATAATTTGTATCAAAGTGAGATTCTCGCATTTTGTTTCACCCAGTAGAGAATTAATGATATTTTCAATCAAGGGTGACACTATATTATATGTTCTCTTATATTTAATAGGATAAATTATACTTATTAGAAAACACGAATGAGAATTTTTTTATTTTTAATATATTGTGATTTGCTAAATGTTATAGAGTTTGGTTTTAAAATATCTACTAAACTGATGAATGAATAGAATGATTTTAAAGAAAAAATATTTTATTTGAATGCTAAAGTCATAAATTCTTTATTTTGTACTCTTGAAAGAAAGAAGTTGAATCGAATTTTTACTTATGATACTATATATGATATATGACACACTTGAAGTTACTTACGAAAGCATAAATAAATTATTATTTTTAATTTATTTAAGTAAAAAAATATAATATTAGTATTTTAATTTATAGTTATGAATTATTTAAAATAAAATCAAATAAATCTATTTGCGATATGTATACTCACTTTATGGATGTTGTTAATAGATTGAAAATACTTGACAAAAGTTATACTAATATTGAACTAGTTAGTAAGATTTTAAAGTTGTTTCAAAACAATTGAGACCCAAAGATAACCACGATCCAAGAAACTAAAGATTTAAGCAATCTTTATTTTAAAAAACTTATATGATTATTAATAATTTATGAGATAACTTGCAAACACACAAAGAAGAAAAAAATTCATAAAAAAAGCCATTACCTTGAAGATCATGGAGGAAGGCTCAAATGAAGATAGCTTAAGTGATAAAGAAATAACTCTTCTTATAAAAAAAAATTCAAAAGGTTTATAAAGAAAAATAAGTTAGCTTAAATAAGAAAAATGGTAAGATCAAAATTAATCTAAAGAAAGATATAATAATATACTATGAAGGTAAAAAAAAGAGGTACTTCAAATGAGAATATGCTCAGTTGAAAAGAAAGATCATATTCCTAAATAAAAAGACATATAAAGCAACATGAGATTGATCAAAGAGCAAAGAATCAAGTAAGTGATAAATTATACCCATATGAATTTCAACATAGATAACAAATTCTTCCCAAATCTCTTTATTATATAAAAAATTATTTGAATAATTTTATGACTTATACGTTGAACTTAAAAATATTAGTAAAAAAAAATATAGTTTATTAAAAAGAGATTTATGATTCATTGTTCAACATAAACTATTTTAAAAATTATTTTTTAATATCATTAAAAAATATTTTTGAAATTATGTGTTGTTCAACATAAACTAAACTAAGTGGTTTGAACAAAGTAGAAGGTATTATCTATATAGAAACAAAGTTGAGTTCTTGAATGATTTTATTTTGAAAAAAGTTTATGTTGAACAATTACCTAGTTTTAAAAATAATTTTTAGCTAAATAGTTTACAGGTTATCTATAGTTCTATAGTATTTAAAGTAAGCTCCTGAGGCTATAAGAGACTTAGCTCTTTCTTGATTCAAAATAATTTTTTAAAATATAAGGTTGGTACCATATTATTTATTAAGCATTTTAATGATAATAATCTTATTGTCCAAATTTATATTGATGATAATATTTTTGATTCTGTAAATAAAACTTTATGTGAATTTTTTTTCATAAATATGAGTAAAGAATTTGAAATGAATTTAATGGATAAATTAATATTTTTCTTAGGATTATAAATTAAGTAATTAAATGATAAAATTTTCATCAATCAAATTAACTATACTTTTAACCTATTAAAAAGATTTCACATGGATAATGCTAAGACTATCAACACATTAGTAAGCATCTTAATTAAATTAGATATGGATAATGAAAAAGAATTAATTAAAAAATTTATAAAGACATGATAGGTAGCTTACTATATATTATGTTTAGTAGTAGTCTTTATATAAGATTTCAGTCTAATCATAAATTATCTCACTTTAAAATAATAAAAAGAGTTTTTAGGACTTAACTTGGGCTGTACTATCGCCTAACAACTTAGGAAACTAAGCTTTGATGATATCATCACCCTATCCCAAAACCAGGTTACTGAATTGGCTTTACAATAGGCCCAATTCAATTCTGGCTTGGTCCAATGGACTCTTAATCAAGTTGGCATGATTACACCTCAAAATCAACTCAATTAGACTCTAAATGACTTCGATCAAGACTTAATAACTCTATAATTATGAAGCCTTCAGCACGTTGTCCGACATGTCATCTATTCATCCGGTACTTCGTCTGAATCTCTATGCATTGTCCTTTCCTTCGGTGTATTGTCCGAACTCATGATACGAAGTCTATTCTCTGGCACATCAATTAATCCTTCTATTCGACGTCTAATCTCTAAGATGATGATGCTTTCTGACCTAATATTTGATTCTCTTATTTCAACGATTTATCTTTCGATGATTCAAGTTTACGATCAAAGTTTCTTCTGCATCACTTATCTAAAACATTTATTAGTCCATAAACTTATGGATCGATTTCATCATCAAAATCCGAAATTCAACAAATACATCAAAATGATGTTTAGCATAATCAAGTAAACATGTGAGATCGTTTCAGTTTCTGTTGACCGATGCATTTGTTCCGTCTCGAGTCCAAGTGTACACAATTTATTTTACAATGATTTTACATTGTAGATATAGATAAATACTAACCCGACGTAGTGTTATGCTCTTGTAGGTTGTGGCAAATACTAAAGTATATGCATATGATTAAGAAAACTAATAAAGATTAAAATAAACGAAGGGGCAGATGATTAGTTTGCCCCTCTAAATAGCCTTATTAATAGCTATTTAGAGGGGCAAACTAATCATCTATATCTCCAATGGAAGATTGGAGTTTGACGCTGTAGGGAATATGGAGAGGCAATACAATAATTGCGACGACTTGAAGTCCGCTGATTGATGATAGATCAACATGTGTTGTCGTTGGCATATCAGCAATAGATTGTTTACAACGAGGAAAATAATTTTTTTTGCTTGAGGCAATACATTTATTTGAGACAAATATTTATATAAATTTTTTAAAAAAGATTTGTTTCGATCATATATTCAAATCACGTAATCAAATAACTATTCAAATTTATAATTAATCCTCAAATATTAAATTTCATGTATATCTCTGTCATAACACCAACGGCGAAACAACGTAAAAAAAAACCCTATAGGCGGAGCTCTCCTCGTTAGCGTGTCGATTGTGAGAGCTACAGAGTTGAGGGAAATACGAATCGGGATTCCGTTACACACGTGTCGTTAGCTCCCAGCAAACGCACGAGGGTTTTTTATAGGGAAGACCAGGAACCGTTAGTGACGCTCGGGAAGAGGAGAGAACGAAAAAAGAAGGGAGACACACTGCAATCGGAGTTTGGAACTGGTGAGGGGTCACATCACAGAGCTTGAAAGTAAGTCGAGTGAAATCAATAGAGCCGGGAGGTGGTGAAGAATACCGAGGGTGAACCAACCATTTCACCTTAACTGCGTCGACGACGACGATCCGTAGCCGACTCTCCGTGTTTTCTTCACGACGGGAGTCTAGGGCGGCGGGAGAGGGGCGGGGGGGGGAGGGGGGACGAGGAGGCCAGGAGGAGAAGAGAGAGGGGAGGGGTTGGGGGGGGTGGGGGGTTGGGGAGAAAGGGGAAGGGAGGAGGGGAGGGAGGCGACGGGCGACGCCACTCGCGACGGGAGTTGGTGCGAAGGCGACACGTGGGGATACTCGCCGTGGGTGACTGATGCAGCGCAGGGATGTTTTTATCAAGTGATAAAAAAGGATCAGTCCAAGATTAAAATTAATGACGGATATTTTAGAATAAACCATGGCTTCTAACCTCGAAAATGATTGGTACACTTGTTGATGCTTACACGTGCATCCAGTTAGCTCAATGGTAGGTTCGTGGGTGACTAGATTTGCTCTTAAATAATTGTGAATGGTGAGGGCAGCACGTCAAGAGAAATAAATCACTTTCCAATTTCCAGAACTTTATTGGTAATTAGTATAAGTTATCAAAAGGAGGCACGAATAATCATTCTACCCACCCGTCTACGGCCGCACCGTTCTCATATGGTGCTGATTGATGGTCGGTCCCGCTGCTGGCCTTTTGGTAGATTCGGCGGTACGAATGTATGGGGCATAGTATGGATTTGCTCTTAAAGGAGCCATGTGGTTGTAGGGGAGGGTGGTGGCCCAGAGATTCTAGCCGTCCGATTTTGATTTGACGGTGATTTGCAATACCTTGTATAATTCCTCGAGGGAGCCGCCTCCCTTGCCTTTCTCCCTCTAGCTACTTCGATCGCCGAGATAGCGTATACGCCACGCTCCGCTGCTTCAGCCATGGAGGACGACGACGCCCCGCCCCTCGCCGTCCGAATTGGAAAAGAACCCGAGAGTAATCCTCCGGACCGTTCCTACCGTTCCCAAAATGTACAGCGGGGAACCTCGGAGGAATCTCCGGTCGGAGTCACTGTCATCACCGGCTACCTCGGCGCCGGCAAATCCACGGTCCGTCTTATGTCCTTCCATCGCCGAAGTAATTCATAGATTGATTATTCCGACTTCAGCTTGCTAAGATTTCTTGGTTAATTAGGGTTGTGCCATGTAATATTTTCTCCCTTTTGTTTCTAAGAAGAAAAGTCTATATGGGCAAAGAAATGAATTAATTTAGTTGGATGATTTATGGACTCTTTCATGGCTTTCACATTTATAGTTTGGAAACCAGGAAGTTGTCTTCGCCTCCCTGCTTGCTTTAGTTCGATTCTGTACAGTTACTGTAACTAGTAATCGCACATCAAGAGTTTGATATTTGCAGTCCGAGAATTCATCTAGATGCCCATTTTATTTCTAAAAGTATGCTTAAAATTATTATTATCAAGTTTATACCTAAACATAGGGAACAGATTATAAAGCTGCTTGTATTCTGAATTTCCAGTTAGTTAATTACATCCTGAATGCGCAACATGGAAAGAAGATTGCCGTGATATTGAATGAGTTTGGAGAGGAGATAGGAGTAGAGAGGGCGATGATCAATGAGGGTGAAGGTGGTGCGCTTGTGGAGGAATGGGTGGAGTTGGCCAATGGCTGTGTCTGTTGCACCGTTAAGCACAGCCTTGTACAAGCCCTGGAGCAGCTTGTTCAGCGGAAAGAAAGGTTAGACTTCATGGGCCATCATGCTACAACTTTTTCTACATTTGTTAGTAATGTTGTGTAATAGATCCATAGGGATGCCTTGTTGGTAAAATTTTCCCAGGTACTGTTTTTTTGGATGTCTCTGCTACTGAGCTTGCCTATCTGATTTTTGAGGTGTAAGGAAGAAAAAAAAGGGGAAATGTGGGAACAATTAATTCTTTCTTCCCATCCTTCTTCTAGACATGAGGTACATATATTATATTGTAATTTTGTTGTTATCCTGCCTCAGACTCGATCATATATTGTTGGAGACAACTGGACTGGCTGATCCTGCTCCCCTTGCCTCTGTTCTTTGGCTGGATGATCAGCTGGAGTCAGCAATTACTCTTGATTCTATAATCACAGTGAGTTTGCTTATTTCATATAACCAGTTACTTTTCTCTTTGGTAAATGAAACGAGGGTCTGTTTTGTGTTTGTAAATGATGTCAGATTGATTGTATTGATATACTAGTTTGTTCTGCTTATCCCCTACTTGATTACCATGTGACAGTAGGTTTAATGTATCTCTGCATGAAGAAACCATTAATTAAATTATCTAAAAATATGCTGTCATCACATCTTACTGCAGTATGTATTTTATGTGCTTGATGTTTATTATTTGATTACCATGTGACAGTAGGTTTAATGTATCTCTGCATGAAGAAACCATTAAATTATCTAAAAATATGCTGTCATCACATCTTACTGCAGTATGTATTTTATGTGCTTGATGTTTATTATGTTCACTGTTCTGATGATTTCCCATGTCGGTCGAGTTGATAGAATTTCTGCTATCTGTCATATACAAGTCAAAGTATGATGCGCATAAGTGGTGTCTACTGTCTAGAGTGCTTGGTTACTGTGAAAGTTATGTTAATCAACTTTTCTTTTGCAAGATGGTATACAATAATATAATTCAATATTCATATACTTCTGGAACTTTTGGTCTTTCTTTACTGGTTATCTCAGATATATACATTTGTCCATGAAGTTCTTCAACTTCTTCTCTTGAGTAAACCAGAATGGAAACTATTCTTATCTGAGTAATCCTCCTGTCAAATATCTGAGGTTTCCTAGTCTGTAAAACTTGTTTAATGCTACTCTATTTTCCTACTTATTGCACTCATTTACGACTTTTCTGTTGCCTCCCCGAATAGGTTGTGGATGCCAAAAACTTACAACGACAGCTTGAGGAGCATCTTAAGTCTTCTTTCTTTCCTGAAGCATTCCTTCAGATAGCATTCGCTGTATTTCCTCTGCTTACTCAGTTGCAATTTTAATTTGTCATTTATTTCCGTATTCTTTGGACTGCTACATTTATGGTGTTTCTTCTTTTCTTTCACTTGTGAATTGAATTAATTTGAAGAAGGAAATACAAAAATTGTTATCTTGAATTTCATTAATTTCCCTTCTCTTCAATGTAGGATGTCGTGATTTTAAACAAAGTTGATTTGGTCTTGCAAGAGGGTTATGGGCTTGATACTTCAACCATATTGGAAGAACTGGAAAAGAAGATCTATGATATCAACTCACTTGCCACTGTCATACATACTGTTCGTTGCCAAGTTGATCTGTGTAAAATTTTGGATCGGCAGGCCTATGGTGCTAAGGTTTGAAGATGAATGCTATGTATCCCAATTGAATCTGTGACTCAGGACAAACTTGATTAAGGTGTTCTTGTATATTTATATCAGAATTTAGCTCATCTGGAGAAACTTTTAGAAGACAGTAAATCTACATTTAGCAGAAGCCGTCATGATAACACTCTTCGCACATTGTGCATTTATGAGGAGCAACCAGTTGATTTAGATATGGTAGGGTCTTATTTACCAGCAACATGGGTGCCTGTTTCTTTAGTTCTGGTACTTCTTACTTCTATTAAGATCCCTAATAGCAGTTGGATGCAAGCACTAGTATTATATTATCTGTTTTTGCTTGTTTCTGTGTCATTTAGTGACAATAGAACATTAACTAGCTTTTAATGTCTACATTTCAAATTATTAATGCATGGTAAGTAGTTCCAGGTTTTCAATTAATTCACCAGGTTACATTGATGCTTTAAGATCCAACTGAGTAATCGATAATCACTTTGATTAATTTGATTCAAACCATGGAGCATTGTTCCATGTGATTATTTCATAAACTAAAGGCAGCATGTGTGATAGATAATATGCTTTTCAATAATTAATTTTCCAAAGAAAAGGATATGATGTCTATCAGATCAACGGTGGCCGTGGCCCTTGGCAGAGATGAAGTGCACAGAATAAATTCATTTTTCTAAATATACGAGTTGAGACTTGAGACTTTTATACTTCTATTACAAGTTTTCTACAGAAGTATCATCTTATATTGGTCTCAGAGTTTTTTTTTTTCCTGTAAGATGACTACTAGATCATGGATTAACCCATGCTATTGCAATAAACAATGCTACTTTATGCAACTTTTATTATGATGCAATGAAGATAATTTTAGGTTGGTCTTGCATTCCTCTAGTTGACATTATTTTCATGCAGGTTCGTTCTTGGCTAGAGGATCTTCTATGGGAGAAGAAATCTAATATGGATGTCTATCGCTGCAAAGGGGTTTTAAATGTCCTCAACTCTGATCAACTTCATACTCTCCAGGTTTCTTCTAATAATTGAATGTGTTTTTGTATATGACTAATTATGGGTATGCTAAGAAAGTTGCATAAACTTACCTACCTCTATCCACTTTTGAGACTGCAGCCATAGTTCATACTTCCACAGTTTTGTCTTATCTGAAGTGTGTACATTACCTATGTTGACATGATTGTTATTTGAATTTCCTTATTTGCTAGCTTTAAGGCTTGAGCTTAGCACCAGATATCTCCACACCACAAAATCTTTTGGCATGTAAAAAATAAATCTGAACGGCTATGACATTACATATCTCTTGCAAGTTTCTACGACCTTTGAAGTCTAAACCATGGGCACCCAAGAGCGCAACATGGATTTCGCTTCATGCTATATCATGCCTAGATATTGTGTATAAACATTCATTCCTAGTATCGGCATATTCCTAAATAACGAACAGACATGTAGGCAAGTATTGCAATTTTGGGTACCGGACCAGTGCTGGTTGCTGACACTGGTTTGAGTCCTGTGTTAAACAGTGTAATGACACATGGTATGCCGGCGGTACCAGGGAGGAGGAGGATGAGGAAGAAAATAAGAGGAGTAGGAGGAGGTGAAGGAGGAGGAGAAGAGGAAGTGGCTCAGAAGAGGGAAAGGAGGTACATGAGGAGGAGATGGCTGTGGAGAAGGATGAGGAGGCAGCGGCAGACGAGGATCGGGACAAGAGGAGTACCATCGGTGTACAGTGGGAGGTGGGACAAGAGGAGCAGCTTGTGGTGTGTGGTGCAGGTCACGAGAGGCTTTGGGTGTTGATGGGTGGGGGTTTTAGGGATAGAAAAAAAAGATGAAACATGGTTACTGCCTGGTTCACATGGCTTATTGGGAGGTAAGCCCTGTACCAGTTTCAGGCGAAATTGCATTCTTTGCATGTAGGTGGTACCGTGATATAGACATGCACACTCACCTTGTGGTCATGGTTGGTCATTGATATTATGAACCACAAAGAAAAGTATCTAGAATTGGGAGCATGTGATTCATTAAACTACATTTAAGTATTCTTTGTATTTTTTTTGTCTGCATACAATGGTTATATTGTAAATGTTCTAATAACCATTTTAATCATCCTATATAGGTACGCCACTAAGGGAAAAAAAGACAGTTGATAAGATTGAAGAAGTTTAACAACATATTGCATTTGCAAATTTTCAGTATTGCATTATATTCAAATAGGATAAAAGAGTAAGTTCTGCATTGTCTGGACTAGCTTTAGTGGAGCACCACTGTGGAGCATAAACTCAGCTAGAATTTCTTTATGTTGATCAGCAAAACATTACACAACAATCGACTCTTTATATCTTTTTTCTTTATAGAAGCACGCCTTCAACAGTGGTTAACTTTATAATTCCATAAAATGCAGAGCTCATTATTGTTCATTCCTCTCCTTTGTTTTACAACTTTTGTAAGCGGAGATTTGAGTTGTTACTGTCAATTTGTCCATCTTCCTTGGAAACAATTATTTAAGCTATCTTTTTTGAGATGATAATCTGTTTCAAGTACTGATGATGTTTCTTTTTTAGGATATTATCTTCCTTCCCTTTCTGTTCAGATTGTGATTGAGTAAATAGTGTACTGAACCTAGATATAATATTAGGTGGTTTGATTAAACGAGGTGATGCAATGATTAATTTCTTAAGTAACCTAATCCTAGTTGAAGTTTCATAAGTAAGATACGAAGACGTTCAAGACCTTAGTCATCGACTGGAGGTCCCATAGAACAAATATATGTTTCAACAACAATGATTTCCTAGAAATCCTTAATGCAATTGTATATGAAATCCATAAAATGCAATATGAAGTAGTTTTGGTGCTACTACTAAATAAATTATTTTGGCCTTCGGCTAATGACTTTGAGGTGGTTGTACAAGTGAATTATCATGAGCAGCATTTTCAAAAGCAGTTTGGATGCTAATACTTGGTAAGTATTGTCCCTACTTGCTTTCCTCTCCTTTCACTGACTATAGGGTTATAATTCAGACATGATTGGCTTGAAATTCTAGTCAAGCTTGAAAATGATGATCGAGCTCCTAGACTTGATCCAGGGCAGCACATGCTCAGCTTATTAGTAGTTTGTTTATCTTGTCAAACTAGTCGAGCTTGAGCCTAAGCTATGAAGTGAGCTAAGCTCAAGTTCAAACTCAGGTTGTTACAAAATCTAGCTATTGTTTTAATTTAAATCAGGAAAAAATAGCTTGAGCTCAAGCTTAAGTTGTTAAAAAAAAACAAGCTATTATTTTAGTAGTGGTAAAAATAACTAATTTAAATAGGCATAATGTCCAGCATTGTTACATGATAAATAAAATCATGATCCATCATGCACTCTCATTGATATTTCCGTCTTAATTTTTATAAAACATGAATTGATACAACAATTGATAACAATAAATGACTGTGATTTATTTGTATAAACAAAATAAATATTTTCTTCTAAATTAATTGTTTGCCACAACAAGAAACTCTGGCATGTAATTCAATTTATATCGTCAATAGACATGCTACTAACTACTGTATGATAATCTTAGACATCTGTAATTATGGTTAATTGTGTTCATTCATGAACTTAGTTCCACAAGCATGTACTTTTTTGGCAGGCAGTCAGAGAAATATATGAGATTGTACCAGCTCGCAAATGGCATCAAGGAAAAAAGCAAATGAGCAAGATAGTTTTCATAGGAAAAGCTCATAAATCATAACCAACATTTTATTTTGTTTCTCTTCATGGAGTTTGTGGTATTTAGGGTCATCTATCCTTTTTCTTTTTCAGGTCATAATCTGGACATTAGCATTCTCGCTGATTCTTTCAGATCTTGCACAGTTTTGACTTGATATGACCTGGAATGCTATGCAATTAAGGTAATGACTAACATTTTGTCAATAAGTAGAATGGTGTTTAGTTAGCCAGAATTCCTAGAATATACCATGATTCTTTTCAGTTAATTGATGTTCTTCAGTTGCTGTACTATAGGTTGTAATATGTGGATATGTTTGTTCACAATGGAGTGCATTTTTGCTTGTGCTTGTAGAACAATGCAAATAATCAATCAGCTTTTCTTCCTATTAGTTCATCAAAGCTTTGTATAATGTTTGAAGAGAAATGCGGTCAACAAACCACTTGCAAGAGAAACTATTCGGTTTTACAGATATCTGCACAAGATACAAGTTATGGTTAAATTCCAAACAATATTTCATTTGGGAGCTGAGTTTTTAGATCCAGTCATCTGAGGTTGACAAATTATGGTGGTTTTGAAGAGGACATATTTGTACTAATTCCAACCTTGGTGCAAAATTCTCTTTCTATAGTATGTGCTCCTTTCTCTATACTTAAATTTCATGGTGATTCTAGCCGCTTTGATTGCCTTTTGGTACCAATTTTGGTTTAGATTATATATTTATATTCTATATTGGTAGTAAGCTCAAAGTAATCTTGTATTTCAATTCTCTTGGTATTAGATTTCCAATTTCTACAAGGCACTAAGTGGATTTCTGTTATCAAATTAGAGGTTACATAAGATAGAAAGTCCCATGTGTTATCTAATTAGAAATTTCTGTTTTTTTACTTTGCAAAAACAGTTTTCAAGTTAAAGTCTTTCAGTTGATGTTTGTGTATCGTAGTAACAGATATAGTCCAGTTAAATTAAGAATTCATTGTTATGAATTGTTTGGCTTTGTTGAATAGTGGGGTAGGAGGAATTATGAATTTGTAAGAGCGATCACATGACTGTTGCATAAATTACTGTCTTTTTCCGTGCAGCAAGGATTCCACAGGTTTTCAAATTTCTTAGTTACACTTACCAGTCTCAAGCCTTTCCAATGTCATGCTTATTACACCCAACAAATTGTTACTTTTGGGCAATCGAGTGAAACCCCAAGCAGCAGTGTGCAAGTGAGCATATATGTATTCACTAATCATGCAGGCATAGCAGTGAGCATTTCTGAATGTTTAATAGCTAGTGCAAAATTTAAGCTCTCATCATATATCAAAATCCTAAACCCAGTATGGTCATGCCATTTTCTAAGGCATTGTTCTTGTGGCAGACACACTTGTGGTTGAGCTGAGCCCAACTCGATCCAAGTTTTTTCCTTTATACCCACTGATTGAGATGATATGCTGACATCATCGCATTTCCTTCTACTGCATCACCTCTCTGCGAGGAAGAAAATAAAAATGCTCAACCAAAATCTATTTATTTTGCATGCTTGTCGGCCCATTGTTGGGCCACGTAAGACGCCACATGCAAATTTATTGTTCTGTTCTTTTGAATCTCCAATTTGTTTCTAAAAAATGCCTAAATTCTGAATGTGATTTGATCCACCTAAATAAGAATATTTTTGATATTTTTAGATTTATTTTTTACTTAAAAAATAAAGAAAATTTATTACCTCAAATGATTTATAGGACATTAATAACCTGAGACGTATTACTTATGTAACTAATTACTAAAAGGATATCTGTTCCCAACGGAGACGAGATTAATTCGCAGTTATTTGGAAACCGCGCTGTTATTTCAACATCGTCCTATCTGGTCATCTCCTGACGTAGATGATGCTAAATGGACGGTTCAAGATCACGTGAGGTTTCCGGAACCCTCGAACTCTCCTAGCCTGTGCCGTCCTACTCCTACACGTGTCTTGGTTCTTACGCGATGATGTTGGTGGACGAACGAGATTACCTGACGTAGGAAGGGAAGGCCAGATCGCGGTTGGGCATGCGACAATATATGCGACGTCAAACGGAGGTCATCGGCCGCGAGAGGGCTTCTTAAATTTCCTAAATTACCCCCATCGCTGATCCATAATGGTCTATTCGGTTCCCAGGAAGGCGAAACCCTAACGAGATCTCCCTCCTCCTCTGTCTCCGCTGTTGTGGTGGCGGAATTTCCCCCTTTGACTCTCCACCCTTTTCCGGTCTGTTCCGAGTCTTCTCCGATCCTCTATTGATATCGTGGTTGGTATCTTGGTGGTAGAGCGATGACGGAAGACAGGAGCCCTAAAGATCCCGATGAATCGGCGGTGGCGACAAGCGTCAGGAGGCAAAGGTGTTTCTTTCTGGAAACCCTGGCCTGGATTTTTTAATACTTCTACCATTTGAATCTGCTCAATACTAATTTATGATATAAGCAAGTTTTGGGTTTCGGAGGGTCAATGATTTGCTTTGATTTCGATGAAGAGTGTGGTTCATGGTGCCCGATTAATTCTTCACGGTTTTCGGTTTAAACAAGAACTCACTCCGATGTCCTTTTACGGATCGGAATTTATCCTACGTAATCGAGTTTGTGTACCTTTTGTTGTTGTTGGGATTAAATACTGGTGAAATTGGTTGTATAGTGGCTTATTGCAAAAGGAGCTCTCTGTCACTCGGATGAACAGAGTCAAATTTAGTATGATAACTTGCTAACGCAAACACATGAATCGGAGATTTTGCTGCATCATTTGCGGGATACCTTTAAGGATTAGATTGTTTTTATTATCTTAGTACTATATTGTCTTATGCGATTTGAGTTCACATCATTCTCCATGAGAACCAGAGCGTATAAATATAGATTGGATGCTTTTATTTGGCTATGTTTATTAAAGTTCTGGATGAACCTCTGTTTGAGGCTTGAAATTTGTGATTTTATCTCTTATCTGTTAAAACACAAATGGAAGACTGCTGTATATCTAAGTTTTCATTTGTTGGGAATGCATAAAGTTGCAATTTCCATGCTTTTAATGTGGAAGTGACAGAAAGTTGCAGCTAATATATGAATGAAGAAACCGAAACTGGTTACTTAAGTATTTCTTTCTCTTTTTTTCTAAAGAAAATTTATTACCTCAAATGATTTATAGGACATTAATAACCTGAGACGTATTACTTATGTAACTAATTACTAAAAGGATATCTGTTCCCAACGGAGACGAGATTAATTCGCAGTTATTTGGAAACCGCGCTGTTATTTCAACATCGTCCTATCTGGTCATCTCCTGACGTAGATGATGCTAAATGGACGGTTCAAGATCACGTGAGGTTTCCGGAACCCTCGAACTCTCCTAGCCTGTGCCGTCCTACTCCTACACGTGTCTTGGTTCTTACGCGATGATGTTGGTGGACGAACGAGATTACCTGACGTAGGAAGGGAAGGCCAGATCGCGGTTGGGCATGCGACAATATATGCGACGTCAAACGGAGGTCATCGGCCGCGAGAGGGCTTCTTAAATTTCCTAAATTACCCCCATCGCTGATCCATAATGGTCTATTCGGTTCCCAGGAAGGCGAAACCCTAACGAGATCTCCCTCCTCCTCTGTCTCCGCTGTTGTGGTGGCGGAATTTCCCCCTTTGACTCTCCACCCTTTTCCGGTCTGTTCCGAGTCTTCTCCGATCCTCTATTGATATCGTGGTTGGTATCTTGGTGGTAGAGCGATGACGGAAGACAGGAGCCCTAAAGATCCCGATGAATCGGCGGTGGCGACAAGCGTCAGGAGGCAAAGGTGTTTCTTTCTGGAAACCCTGGCCTGGATTTTTTAATACTTCTACCATTTGAATCTGCTCAATACTAATTTATGATATAAGCAAGTTTTGGGTTTCGGAGGGTCAATGATTTGCTTTGATTTCGATGAAGAGTGTGGTTCATGGTGCCCGATTAATTCTTCACGGTTTTCGGTTTAAACAAGAACTCACTCCGATGTCCTTTTACGGATCGGAATTTATCCTACGTAATCGAGTTTGTGTACCTTTTTGTTGTTGTTGGGATTAAATACTGGTGAAATTGGTTGTATAGTGGCTTATTGCAAAAGGAGCTCTCTGTCACTCGGATGAACAGAGTCAAATTTAGTATGATAACTTGCTAACGCAAACACATGAATCGGAGATTTTGCTGCATCATTTGCGGGATACCTTTAAGGATTAGATTGTTTTTATTATCTTAGTACTATATTGTCTTATGCGATTTGAGTTCACATCATTCTCCATGAGAACCAGAGCGTATAAATATAGATTGGATGCTTTTATTTGGCTATGTTTATTAAAGTTCTGGATGAACCTCTGTTTGAGGCTTGAAATTTGTGATTTTATCTCTTATCTGTTAAAACACAAATGGAAGACTGCTGTATATCTAAGTTTTCATTTGTTGGGAATGCATAAAGTTGCAATTTCCATGCTTTTAATGTGGAAGTGACAGAAAGTTGCAGCTAATATATGAATGAAGAAACCGAAACTGGTTACTTAAGTATTTCTTTCTCTTTTTTTCTAAAGAAAATTTCCAAAAATACTTGACAGGAAAAAGAGAAAGTGGGATCAGCCTGCTGAGCAGCTGCTATCAGCTGGAATAGCAGTTCCAGGTGTGCCATTGGCCCCAAATACTATCTTGGGGACCACTCTTCCTGGTGCTGTTCCATTTTCTGGGTCTCTTTTGACAAATTCAGTTCCGTCAACTTTTGTTTATCCTCCTCAATTAGTACAATCACTTGCAGTCCCACAAAATGCAGCTGCAATTATTCAAAAGTTAAATCAGGTATTTTTCTTGTGACAAATTTTTTATTGAACGTGAATACCTATGTGCTAGGCTGCTTAATCTGTTTTGCTTTTAGTGTAACTGATGTATTGAGGTTTTAGAGTATTGTTGTTTAAGTTCAATTTGTCAGGAGAACTTCTTACAAGTTCTGCTGCATCCTCATTGGTCCATATGTATATTGTGTTGCTTGACTTTTTCTTGTCCTTGCAGCCAAAAATTCAAGATGAGCTAATAGCTCGAGAGATTGTAATAAATGATGCAGAACCTACTGCAAGATACAAACTTACTAAACGTCAAACACAAGAAGAGGTGAATCCTTGATTTAATTTAGTATGATTTGCATCTTTATTTCATGCTTTAAGAAAATCTTGGTATGGTATGAATGATGTTTGCAATTTTACAAGTTCTCTTTCACTTTTGTAGATTCAGAAATGCACTGGTGCAGTTGTCATAACAAGGTACTAATGCAAGTGTTTGCATTATTGATTTCCTATTTTGAGTCTCATGTATTTTTCTTGTGTTCTACCTTTTCAGAGGCAAGTACCGTCCTCCAAATGGATTGCCAGACAGCGAAAAGCCACTATATCTTCATATATCTGCAGGGGCTCATGTATGTAGTGTTTCTTTATTTAGGATGTAGTTTACACAAATAATTGGCAAAGGCGGAAAATATATTTAGTTTTGCAGAATCTTTTTTATGTCTTCAGCCAATGACTTGTTTGCTTTTATAATTGGTGTCTTTGGTATAACTGACCTGAACATATTAAAGAAGTTTTTGTGTATTGCTTTTAATATGATTGATCTGACCATTCCCAAAAAAGTTAGATGGCTTCCAAGGATGACAACTATTTTTTTGTTGTTGGTGTTCCATCTGTCTAATTAATTAACAAACTTGGCTGTGGGTTGTTAGTGGATTCTTGATCTGTGTCACCAAGAAAGTGAAACCTAAAAAATTATAGAATTTATAAGATAAGAAAGTGAACTAATTTGAAAAAAGAGTTCTATGCAGAAATAAAATTATGGGATGTCCTCAAGCTCAACAACTAGCTACTGTTTTTAAAATTTAAACATGCACTATGCTAATTAAGTATGAAAGTTCACTAGTTCTGTGTGAACTTTTCCTTTTTGGAACTATGAACTAATCTGACATGTCTCCTCCTCAGACCCTGGTTTGTCATTTAAGCATTGCTTCCTAGGTTAACATTTGCTCAATATAGCTAACATTCAATCTTATTTGTTTTGTTCAAGATTTAGCTTGAATAAGTTATTTATTAAGTGAAATTTACCTGATTTTGTGGACACCAGCCGGATACTTATACTATTAAAATTGTCACATGTTACTTTGAACAGGTGGGCTTTTGTTGAATAATCTTGTAATTGAGATTTTCTGAATAAATTTTAGGTCTTATTAACGATTAGAATGATCTGGCTGATAACTATTTGACGTGGCTATGGTCTTGAACGATGATGTGGTGCTTGGGCAAAAGGTTGTGTTCAAGCTGATTTTAAAGTTTTTATATGCAGGGTAATATATTCAGATATTGAATAATTTTAGAAGGCATAAGAGGATATACAAATGAGGTATGGAAGTGGAGATATTAGGGAGGTGGCTAAAAGTAATTTTAGGTTGAAATCAAGGAAATAATAGAAGTTATGAAGATGCTCAGAGCCTTATGTTGATTGGAGCCATCATAAGTCACTTTTTATCCTTTTTGTTCTCATTTTTCAGGTTTAACTATATGACCTTCTCTTATGAGTGGACCAGACAATTGTTTGCCTCTGATTGCATATGTTGGTTTTAGATTTGGTCCATTATACCCCATATTTTCATGGTGCTTGACTGTTTGGATAGTAGTTTGCTAATCAAATTTGAAATTAGATGGAATTGAATTTGACCAAATTTCATGCCCCATTGTGTATGTAAATCTCACTTTAACCAGCTTACAACTACCTTCATTAAATAAGCAGTCAACTTGACCAATTGAAATATCAGTTGGCACTAGCTTAAGCCTGTTTTAGCCTGTTAACCAGCTTGAAAGTAATACAGCAACTACATGGTAGTTGTTAGAAGAAATCATAAAAAAGGCCTATTTGATTTTATATTTGATTTGCATACCAATCTTAGTGCATGGTTAAAAAAAAGGGACTGGACAGTGATCAGATCAAATTTTTGATCATGGATCACAGTGTTATTGGTTGAACTGTTGTATTTATTGATTGGACACAGGTATAATAAGTTGTATAAAATAAAATAATTATATGTTATGTTAAAATATAAAACATATTAGGTAATATTATAAATATTTTTTCTATGATATAGTGAAAGAGGATGGTAGTGCTGATGTCACAAGGGCAGACACATTGAGAAAACTTAATAGTAAATAAAATGACAATTTTTTATCCTTTATTCTTGTAATAAAAAGAGTTAATGACCTTGAAAATCCAATATCTTTGATAACAAGAATTGAAGTCATTTTAGGTCTTTTAAGGTTCAATTGGTTTAGCTAGTGTACAAAACTGGTTGAGGATCTAGTTTCTCGTTTTCTTGGTTTGATTGGCCAATCTAGTTCATATTTTATTATTACATTAATAATAGATGACATGGTTTGCCTTACTGGTCCGTATTGGTGTACCGACTGGCCATCGGTACGGTATGTATCGACATACTGACACATGGTATGGTGGGACATATCGACAGACTAGTAGGTAACTCCCATACTAATCCTCTATCGGTCTAGTACATATCGCCTATACTAGGCAGTATGCCATGGTATGATGAACCTTGGATAGATCTGAGTTACTTCATAATTTTATGGTTTAGCCCAATTTTAAGCCTTCGATGATGTAACCATCCAATATATTTTTTTGGACCCATGTTATGTGATGTTCATTGATATCACAATTGCTTGACCTTAAGCTTGCACCCCAAATTGGTTGGTCTGCGTATGTAAGATGATATTGAAATTAGGAGATTGTGGTAAGAAGAAGGATAATAATAGGTAGAAGACCTGTGCGACTTTCATGTCGGATGGGAATAAGAAGGCAATATCTGATTTTCTAAGATGTTTGAGTGATGTTTGTATATCATGATAAATCATATTAATAGTTAGCTAGCGTATCTATCCTATATATCATTTAAGGAAATTTGTTTACACAATACTTAAAGAATATAGAGAAAATAATAGGAAATTATAAGTGAAATAATATAAATTTTTTAGTTTTAACTTTACTACAATCATAGGGAAAATTAAATCATATAAATGGTTGTAGCTCAGTGCTTGTGAAGGTTCGCATTATCGGTTTATACCGGTGTACCGATCAGTTGTTGGTACAATACATATCGAATTGTACCGAGCTATACAGAACATATCGACACATGGTACATTGGGGTGTACTGATGTACCACCTGTATCGGTCCTCTATTGGACTGGTATGTACTGCTCGTACCGAGCGATATGCTTTGGTATGTCAAACCTTGGTGCTTGTGCATATTAAGATGTGGTTCATGACCTGCTAAGTCATTGAAGGGAGTAGGCTTGAATGACCATAATGGTTACATACTTAATCTATAATTAATGCAAGTCTATAAGAATGTGGGCGTGTTTGGTATACACATGGTTTTTATTGGTTTCCAAATAGTTTCTGCCTTATTTATTGATCTGGATTTTTTGCCTTTTTTATATTGTAGGTTTAAGTGTCTTAAATGGATGGCTTTTAGATGCATTAGATCTTCATCAAAAACCTCTTTATTTAGCATTTTAATATTTATATTTTGTTAATCCAACATTAATGCGAGTCTACAAACTTGTGGGTGTTGTTGGTATACACGTCTTATATTGGATTCCAAATGGTTCCTCTTTTTAATCACCGATCTGGATTAGTTTTTCTCTGTTCGTGTTGTGGATTTGTTGAAATGTGTTGGATAGATAAATTTAGATGCATAAGATTTATGTCAAAATTCTCTTTATTTAGCAATTTTATATTTATATTTTCATTAATCTGTTATTGTACTTTTAGTTAAAAGACACTGCTGAGCGCATAAAAGCAGTTGATCATGCAGCAGCAATGGTTGAGGAAATCTTGAAGCAAGGCCAGAGTTCCCAGATGTCTTCTACCCCTCTTCAATCAGTTTTGTTAAATGGGCCGGTAATCTATCTTCTATAGCATCATTACATGTAAAGTTTGTGTTGATCTGACGTTTGTGTGTTTGGGTGACAGGTTATTCAAGCTCCGAGTATGTGTTTGTTTCTGGGTTTTGATGCTGACCCTTCATTAAATATTGCAACTCGTATCCGTGGTCCAAATGTATGTAAAAATTTCTTGCACAAAATCTTATAGTTATTATCTCTCTGGTGTCTTCATTTTGACCAAGTTACTTTTGGGACTTCAACTACTTATGACTTTGTTGGATTATCAATTTTACTAATATGTTTGACAGCATGTCTGCTGCACTTCATAGCATTTCTTCCTTGTTCTATTGATGTTCTGTTTTATTCTCTTTATTGGAGCTTTTCTTTTCATCTTTCACTATTTCAAATATTACTAATATTTTTAAGCTCTCCCTGACATCTCCATGTGGAGAGATTGTTTTTGTGTCGCTGGTGGTTCGGACTTGTGTATGCAGGACCTCTATATAAATCATATTATGAATGAAACAGGAGCTACTGTTGTATTAAGAGGAAGGGGGTCTGAACATCTTGATAGTTCTCATGAAGGTTTGGTGCCCTATTATATATGTATTATTTTTACATAAGTCCTATTAGTTATATTGCTGCTGTTGATTAATTTTTTTCTCTAACATGCAGAAACATTGCAACCCTTGCATTTATATTTGTCAAGTACAAATCCGAAAAGTCTGGAAGCTGCAAAGATTTTGGCAGAAAATCTTTTGGACACAATTGCATCTGAATGTGGTGCTTCAAGGTTTGTAAACCTAAATTCTTGTTTTCGTCTCTTTGATATATGTGAAGGGTTCAGGTTTTTATACCTGCTTAAAAGCTTCAGAGCACTCAGTACCTATTACCTGAGTTTCTGATGGTGATTGTCCAAACATAACTATTTTCCATCCACATTATTTGATGGTATCGTATTCAAGACTTTCAAACATAACTTTCTAAAAGTGATTGTGTTCAACTGCACTTCACATTCACTTACCTTGATCGTGAAGAGACTCATTTCACTAGTTATTTTATCCGCTGATGATGGAATCAGGATTTTATTTGTTGCTATGCAATGTATGTTCCTAATGATCATGAGAATTGGTGTTAAGGTCTTTATTTGGCTACCTGAATGTCTACCTGTGTAAATGTTGTAGATTGTAATATCCTACATGGACTTATTTTATCTTTAAAGTTTCTCTTTAATTTTACATTTTAACAGATTTATGACACCTTCATTGCAGGATCTCATCCACTAAAGTCTATGGTGCTGTTCCTCCCCCACAGCAATTGTTGTTGGGAACAGAAAGCTCATCAAAGGTTGCATCTGCTGGAAATGTCAATCAAATTGCCATCTTTCCATCCACTGCCACTTGCTCTATGGTGGCGACACAGTCTTTTCTACCTGGTGGTGATCCACTGTCTGCGGTTTCCATTGTCTCATCTCAAGGGACAGCAGTCCAATCTGGAGATGTGTTGAAATATGGGAATCCCCAAAACTTGGTTAGCTATACCGTTCCTGCTGTCACAAGAGCAACATGCTATAATGGCTATGAAGGAATATATCCCCAGTCCACGCCATTGCAGCAGGTGGCTTTAGCACTTAGGCAAGCTTCCACTTCATCTGCTTGTGTTTCATCGACAAGTTGCTTTGTGGACACAACTGAGCGGAAATCGAGTTTGAATGCTAAAGCAGATGCTCGGCCTCCACAGAAACGTAAATTTCAGGAGATACCAGTTACTTCAAAGGTTTCAACTGCATTTCAGGTATAGTTTTGGTTTATCCCAGTTAGGAAATGGTATACAATTAACAAACTCAAGACATTCTTTATCTTAGTGTAGTCTATGAGACATACATTAGAAGATATTCCTGTCCTTTGAAACCTTAAATGGCTAAATTGGCTTCTTATGAATTAACTTGTTCCAGTATAAAGCAGTTGTCATGCTGTGCAATGTGAACTCATGTAGGTGAAGAGATTAGGGGTGAAGAAGGAAGATGCTAAACAGAAAAGAAAAAGGGGAGAACAGTATCTCGTACTCAAAAAATTAATTTATCCTCATGCTTTATAATGCCTCATATTTCCCATCTTATGAGTTACCACATAAATTACATCTTGTTTGAGTCTACAATTAAATGGGTATTTTAGTTTCGAAAAGGTAATTCACATGGACTTTACTGCTCAAAAGGAGACATCTAGTGGTTAGTATTATATAATATTTTTAGATAATAGTAGATATAAACAATGCTCATAAGGAGTCCTATTGAAACTAAAAAGGCCCGCCTGCCATCCACTCCAGAATTGGAGTTTTTCAAAAAAACCCTGCTAGTGGAGGCTCCTAGGGATAAGAGACAGGGCTGAAGAGAGAGAACCAACAAAGATCTTTCATGTGCATGATCTTGAATGCTATGTACCATAGACATATACTCTGATTTCACTTAAATAAATAAGGTTAAAATCATCTGGATTAGAAATGCTATTATTTTCTATACTATGATTCGCTAAAACAAATAAGGGTAAATTTACTTAAAAAAAGAAGCTATAATATGACCCAGCAGTGGCTCCTTATTCTTTTGGGTTGCATTGAGGAACACTCAGGTTATCATTGTTAACAATGTTGATTTGGACCCAAGAAAAGCTTGGTGCTTGGCCAGTGGCTTGAATCATGTTCCATTTTCTTTCCTTTTCATACTGTTTGGATTTCAGTTATTTTCAACAAGTTAAAATCATCTCCCTTGCCACCAAAATACTGAGAGAAAAAAATTACGGCCTCTAGAGAAGAGAGGCCTTAGGAACAGCCTCCTTTATACAGAGGTAAGGTTGTGTGTCTGACCTCTCCAGATCCGGCATTTGTTAGGAGTGTTGCTCCTTCACATATATGGATATATGTATATGGATATGAAGTTGTTCATCACTTGATTGCATTTACTTGGATAATAGGGAACTGCATTGGTAATGTTTCATGTGTTGATTACTATCATCAATTCAAGTTACAGAGATGAACCCTGAAGATGGTTTTTAAACATATAATTGTTCTGTACCTGGCTCGTTTTTCAATATTTGGTTTCTTATCATTATGGAGACTAGAATTTGAAAATTGTAAATTACTGTTTGATGACATAAGATTCTTTTGTAAAATATATGTCCAAATTTTATATCTTATGAAATGCTCTCTTTTTTCTCCCTTGATTCATTTTGTCATAGTGGCTATACTGATTTTGCAACAATTGTTCCAGGTATTTTCTCTGACCTTCTCTGAAGTTGACAGGCTGATAGCATACAACCGTTGGACTTGCATTTATGTTGCGAGGTTTAGCGCTGCAGTTTGATAAATCCTGGAGCTGCTAGTTGCCATCAAGTGAATGAGCTTGATTTCTCTCAATTACCTATATTCTTACCCTGCTTATGGACATTCCATATGATAACGATTCCTTCTTTTTTGCTTTTCTTCTTCACTTGTGATTCTTATCATCTAATGTGATTTACCTTTTTTTATCTTGAACTTCATGACTTCATGTCCATTTGATCTATTTGTTCTCATGACCTCTTTAATCCCTTGCTGATGATGTGCTGTGACCACAACACACATGCCTCCTCTTTCTCTCCCTTCTTTTCTTGCCTTCCTCCACTTTTAAGTTTATGCAACACAAGGATATAAGTTACTATAGAATCATAGATACTTGATTTTTTTGCTCTCTTGTTTCTGCACTGGAGATCGACTATAGAGTATATGATTGGTTTTTCGTATCTTGTTTTATAAATTACTTGATTTGGATTCTTTTGTGGATATCTTTATTAGTTTTGAAATGCTGGTATTGAGAAAATGGATTTTGTATTGTTTTTCTTCAGAACTCACAACAGGGGTCAGAATTTCTTAAGCCAGGTTCTGAGGATTCAAGTGTGAGGGTTTCTTCCATGCCACCACCAAAGAAGCTAGTAGATCCTGGATTAAATGGGATGTCACCTCCTCCAAGGAACATGCCTCCCCCACCACCAAAGTTATCATGTCAGTTACAACCTAGTTCTGATAAAGGAAACAAGGCTTTAGAGGAATCAAGTGGTCCGCCACTATTGCCAAGAAACATGCCTCCACCACCTCCCAAGTTTTTGGGACCCCAGCTGCCACCAAAAGCTGGAAATGGTAGCATGGATACCAAGAAATTGACTGTGCCTCTCTCTGGTAATAAGAACAGTGGAACTGCACAATGTTTTTTGTACATCATGTTTGCCATCATTTAAAATACCTCCTTTTTGTGGTGTGCTTGCTTCTAGATACGCTGCTGAAGCTTGCAGAATATGGAGATGAAGATGATGATGCATATGCATCTGAAGAGACCCCAACAAGCAGTGTTGAATCGCCAAAGAGCCATGCAACTAGGACCCCTAAACCATTTTGGGCTGTATGATTTTAAGTTGTACAAGTATGACTTTTTAGAAAAATGAGAAGGCACTCTGGTTGACAAATGTTACTGCAGATAGCAAGCTATCATAGAACCTAAAGAATGCTGCAAAAGACGCACGATGATGACTGAAAGATGGCCTGCTTCTGTAGGATACTTAACATGGTTGCATAGTATCTGATACATGGCTGAGTCCTCAACATTGGTGAGTTTCTGAGAGGTTGTAAGATTGGTGAGCTCTCATGGTGGAGGAAACTGTCTTTTCCTTTTACCCCTGTGGCGCTTCATATTTTTTTTTGCATAGTTAGGTGGATAATTCAGGATATGATTAGTACGAACACATGGACCTGGATCAGTAGAGCTGGTACTTAGAGCCATGATAATTCTGGTCTGTCTTTTTAATTCTTTCTGCGCAAACATTATAGCTTATGATAGATCATGGTGGTTCTGTACCAGTGTGTTCAAGTTATGGCCTAATTGCATATACATGATTTGGCTATCTCTTCAGTAGCTAGCTGTGGATTATTCTGTAATGTGCAACTGCCTAATTGCTGTCTTACGTCAATTTCTGCATCCATGCCTTAACATGCAGATTGTACCGGTGCTGCTTCCAACCTAGTATGGGTAATGAATTACACAGCTTGTTCGGATCATTGCATCATACTCCTTATTAATATTTTAGTGATATGATTTGATATGTTATCTGATATCTCGGTGTCATGTCACCTGAAATGTCATTAAAATGGATATTAGGTTTGTCATGAAAATTCAGGTTTTATTTTCTTGTATGATATTCTTTTATCATCTGAATTGTTCTAGGTTTGTCATTATTTTTATTTTCATCTGGGCGGTATCATCACCTGTTAGTTTGACTGACACTAGGTGGTATCATCGTCTAGTCTGATACTAATACTAAGTGGTACCATCGCTTGACATAGTTTTGGAGATTGTGCTTGGGTGATACCACAGGAGGTCGAGTCTTAGGTGGTGTCACTACCTAGGCTAGTTAAGGGTCACTGAATGAACTTTTCACTTGGCCAAAAACAGTCCCAACTTAAGCCCAATGAGTTGGTATCATCACCTGTTAGTCTGACTGACACTAGGTGGTATCATCGTCTAGTCTGATACTAATACTAAGCGGTACCATCGCTTGACATAGTTTTGGAGATTGTGCTTGGGTGATACCACAGGAGGTCGAGTCTTAGGTGGTGTCACTACCTAGGCTAGTTAAGGGTCACTGAATGAACTTTTCACTTGGCCAAAAACAGTCTCAACTTAAGCCCAATGAGCCCTTAATTTAGTTGGTATTGTGTTATCCCAAAATTGACTCAATTAGATATAAATTAACTCGATCTAAATACACACAATTACAAGCATAAATCCTATGTCATTTGGTATATCATTGGATCATCCAGCACTTCGTCCGATCCTTTAGTGCATCGTCATTTCTTTTGACGTATTACCCAATCGGCATGTTGACTCATACAACTTTCGATCTCCTTGACGCAATGTTAGATTTTTTGACCCGATGCTCGAACTCATGACATGAAGTCTTTCAAACACGTCGATTAATCTTTCGATCTAATGTTCAATCTTCTGACATGTTCTACTTTGACCCAACGTCTTATTCTTCCTACTTTAATCGAATTGTCTTTCATTGATCGAGAGTAGTCAGATGTTAACTCAAACGCATATTAAATCTAAGACATCACAATATATACATGCATATATGCAATAGACAATATAAAGTGATAAAAATCAAAATATAATAAGAAAAAAGATTCAATGTCAAAGTCACAAATGTCCATACTTACGTGATTGACTTGCTGGGCACCTATAACTAGCATATGTGACGACCATCGCTCGCCTCCTAATCGTCGCTCCCCCTAGCTCGGGCGAGAAGGATCGTCGTTGCTCCCCCTTGCTCTGCCCCTTTGGTGATCGAAATAGGGAAATCCTCTTGTTGCTGCAAAGTAGTCGTCGGTATTATATTCGGAACAATGAGGGAGGGAAAATATTTAAGGAATTGAGGACGGTGGGGTTTCATATCACCCGAACTGGCTATTAATTCTACGGGAATCTGTTTCAATTCATGTATTTATTGACCTGTGTTCGGTGTTTGAATATTAGTCCTGCCTTGTTTAGCAGCCATTTGAATTTATATTGACCTTGTAGTAGATGACAAACTTGGTTGCAACCATAGTTTCGTTTCTTTGTAATCTGGATAATGAATACCTTTGAATACCTTTATGGCTGTTCCAATTGTAATCATCAGCCTTATGATATTCTGTTTAGCATGATTCCAATGAATCACAAAAACTTTCAAGTGAATTTCCTCTCTAAAAATCTTAGATATGTGGTTTTGTATGTGTGAAAGTTGATATGACGTAGGAGTTTTTTTTTAATATTTTATTTTCTTTTGAGTCTTATCCTATTTAGATTCTTACTTACCGAGGGACCATGACATTTAGTGTCTCACTGGGAGAATCCCCTCGGTTCGGTTTGGGTTCAAATAGTTAGCTTTCCTTTTGAGTGTTAAAACAATGATTGTGTTTTTAGCTTAGCATCTCTTTTTGGGTCGACCCAGAGGTCATTCACGTTTGAAAGGAGATATATGTTAGGATTTGTGATTTGATAAAATCTCTTTAAACAGGATATCATTAGTTTGGAAGATCCAAAGAGGATATTTGTCAAGTGACTTCTTATGAGAATTTATCGGTTATGTATTTTAAGTGTGCATGTGTTGAGTCATAAGGTGGACTCTTATCCTTTTGATCTGAACTGCTTCTTCGACTACCTCCATTGTTTTGCCTGATTCCTTTTGGGTTTTGGGTTGGATAGCTCTGTAGCCCCACAGAAAGGTAAGTCCCCTTCATACGGAGGAGGAGGATATGTTTGGCCCTCGTATTAAGGTTGAAAAATGAGTGGTCGGTTGGTCGTCGGAGTGGCCAGGCTTTCGGTGGGTGGGTGGGTGGTCGAACTCGGTCGGAACAGGAGAGGGGATTAAAGAAGAAAACAGTGTCATCAATTATTATTGCATCTTCTTGGGAATGGCTAGTTCCTGAGGTGCCACATGAAGGAGGAGGTCATATGGAATTTGATGCCTCTGGTATAATACTCATTAATGAGCCTTGGGCCGTAGGGACAACTGTGTGATCCATTGATGACCAAGTTTTGGAGTCTAGTGTAAGCTGGTAGATTTGTTAGGATTCAACGAACACCTCGATTTTGGTAAAACTGCCTTTAAATGTTGAGATTCCTTTTGTTATCCCTCCCTCCACATGCGAGCGAGCACATCGTGCTTAACGAGGGTGAATTGACCATGAAAAATGCTGGTCTTGTTCAGGAAGACTTTTACCATGGAATTGGAAGTAGACGAAGTTAGTTAGGAGTAGTGTTCTTCCTTCTCCTTCTAATTAATGAAGATTGTTAATTGGAACTGCAGAGGAGGCTACTCAATGCCTTGTTAATAGAGTAGTGTTTCTTTTGCCAGAAGCACATGCTGATGAGACGCATGTGAAAATGTCTTATTCATACTTTGGGATATTGATTGGGTTTGCTCAACTAACTGGTGGCTGGGGCTTCTGAGAGAAATATCTTAGCCTAGGTGACATCAATTCATGCTTAATGTATCCATTTTGTCATTCAATTTCAAGATTGTTCTCTATGGTTACTCTTTGTTGTTTATTCTAACTAAAGTAGTGTTAATTTTTCGAAATACTTTTGTCTATTAATCTTTCTAATAGCTTTTCTTGGTATTGGTTTTCTATTGTTTGAAGCTGAAAGACAGTGTTGGTAGTGAGTAAATGTTTTCCTATTTGAATGGTAATATTTTTATTTGGTAATTGACATAGAAGAATCATTTTCACCAAACATAATTTGTTAGAAGATTGTGAGAACAAACGTTTAAATACCTGTTAGAACACTACATACACACTCACCAATATTTACGGATATTGGTATGTTTGAACTATATGTTTAAAATATCAATATCCGTATCCGTACTTGGTATTTAAACTTTTGTTCTCCACAAATTATGTTTGATGTTAGAGTTCTCAGGTGAAAATGATTCTCTGTCAATTACCAAATAAAAATATTACCATTCAAATAGGAAAACATTTACTCACTACCAACACTGTATTTCAGCTTCAAACAATAGAAAATCAATACCAAGAAAAGCTATTAGAAAAACACCAATAGAAAATCAATACCAAGAAAAGCTATTAGAAAAACACCAATTGAATAGGAAAAAATAGCAAAATAGTTATTGAAGACTGAAACCATACTTGTAGCACTAGCACAGGCTTCTTGGACAAGATCACAATTCCTGATTCACTCTTAGGTTGAGTTTTCACTAGATGATTCTTAACCTTCAGAACAAAGATACAGTAATCAATAGAGAAGACAAAAACCAGAAAAGAAGCAATTTAATCTTCAATCTAATGTATCAAAAAGTAAAGTAAGAGCAAGTATAGGAGCTCAAAGAAAAAAACTAGAAAGAAAAATATTTAATTTTATAACAATATACAAACCGTGATGTCCCAAACATTTGGGATCCGCTGATGAAATCTAATTTTAAAATACACAAATGAATAGCTCAGAGGATTAGTATTGCAAAGAATGAGTCATTATTCATTGAAGGAAACAAAAAGAATTACCCAGCAATGTAATATGTCCGAGATGACATGCATCGGGGGTCCATTTTTAACCCTAGTGGATCCACATGGCTGCTAGAAATACGATAATCAGCATTTATCATAGCGTATACATTAGAGAGTGGCGGCCGTACTATGTAGATTGACAAATAGAGGTCCATCAGACAATTCCTGCATAGAGTTAGTTGCCTACCATGTTAGTTCAGGACATCCGTTTAAAGGGAAGAACACTATTACTATGTTAAATAACATAGAATTGTTAAAATGTCATGAGAAAATAGAATTATTATTACGTCATACTATAGCTTCAGTCAGAAAGAATTATGTGTCGACTCAATATAATCCCGAGTCAATTCATTACATTATTTGAAGTGTGTTATGACACACTCAGAAATAAGATAAGAAAGCTAGTTGTATTCATCTCCCATGACTTTTCAACTGTGTCAAATTCACCTATTTTAGGTTCTATTTAAGTGGTGCTCTATTCGGAGTGAAACTGAAACAGTTTTGGTAAATAACATCAACCTGAAAAAGAATAAAGTGATCAGTAATAATTAAAATATCTCAATGGATGAATTAAAAAAAAATATTTTAATACCTCTGATATTGCTATGAGTACAACTACAATCTTTTTGTATCCAGGATGCTTATCCTTTGCAGCTTTAACATTTTGTAGCATGGAAGCTACCCATTCTTGGTCCGGGATGGGAGCAGACCATGTAGGTCCACCCATGCTAAAATTCCATCCGCAGTCGGTGCATTTTTGAGGAACAACTGGACTGGTGCATATTTGTCTGTGTTGTTCTAGATAGTGTAGACAAGAACCAAAATCAGAATTGCAGGAACACATAGCAGTTGATTTATATGATACCTTAGTAACAGTCCTCCCAAGGCTTTGTAAATGAAATGAATCACAACCAGCACACTGATATATGCATGAGAGTTTAAGTGGCATGATCTTCATCATCCTAGCAGACCTGAAAAAAAAAAAATGTAATGCTTGTAACAGTTTGCATGACTCTGCATTGCAAGGGCATGAGAAGAATTAAACCTGTAAGATGATGCTATTTAGAGAAGAGAATTACAAATCAGATGATGGACCACTCCTCAACGCAAGCAAGAAGGATCCTCAAAGCCATCTCATGGTGATATTTTGGGATAAGAACCATACCTGTTACCCATATCTCAAGGTAAAGTTAGCTAAAAATAGAAATTTCTAGTTTAAAATTCATAAGCATGAACTCACTTAGATTAGCAGATTGCAGTATTGCCACCACAAAGAACTGACAAATCTGTAGCTGTGCACATTAGTAATCCACCATCAGCAATTGACTGAACAGCCGAGTCCAAGAAAGCAGAAGGTGATCCATAAGGATCAAGGTCAACCTAATACCACAGTCATTTTCATCATTACAAACTGAAATTTATTAGATTTAGCATATATCAAAAATCTGAAAATGATAAATTATCTGACGTCATTAATGCAATAATAATGTGTCATACGTCAAAGTTAAATCTGCTTTAATGGCAAATCCTTTTTCTTTCGATCATGATGATTCAACCACAGAATGAATTCAATATGGAAAAATTCCTGAGACTTGAAGCAAACAAACTTAATGTCCAAAATAATTTCTGTAGACTGCTGCTATAGCAACTTGGTCTGTCTTCAGTGTACCAAGTGACTTGTACAATGCAGGGTTGGGTGATTTTGTGCTAAACTGTTCGATGGCAAGTCGCAAGTCGAAGGCTGTACCAATTGTCTTGAGTTGAACCATCCTAACACAATTCATATTGAGCACCTTAAAAAGGTTAACCTAAGGCTAAATAAACCTGAGTGTATATCATTACTGGATTAATCATGTGCCATACATCAAAGTTAAATATGCTTTAATGGCAATCCTTTTTCTTTTGATTCAACCACACAATGAATTCAATATGGAAAAATTCCTCAGACTTGAAGCAAGCAAACCTATTTAATGTCCACAATAATTTCTGTATACTGCTGCTATAGCAACTTGGTCTGTCTTCAGTGTACCAAATGACTTGTACAATGCTGGATTGGTGATTTTGTGCTAAAACTGTTTGATGGCAAGTCGGAGGGCTCTACCAATTGTCTTGAGTTGAACCATCCTAACACAATTCATATTGAGAACCTTAAAAGGTTAACCTAAGGCTAAATAAACCTTGAGTGTATATCATTAATGGATTAATCATGTGCCATACATCAAAGTTAAATATGCTTTAATGGCAAATCCTTTTTCTTTTGATTCAACCACAGAATGAATTCAATATGGAAAAATTCCTCAGATTTGAAGCAAGCAAACCTATTTAATGTCCACAATAATTTCTGTATACTGCTGCTATAGCAACTTGGTCTGTCTTCAGTGTACCAATGACTTGTACAATGCTGGATTGGGTGATTTTGTGCTAAACTGTTTGATGGCAAGTCGAAAGGCTGTACCAATTGTCTTGAGTTGAACCATCCTAACCATTCATATTGATGCACCTTAAAAGACACAATTCATATTGAGCACCTAAAAGGTAACCGAAGGCTAATAAATACCTTGAGTGTATATCATTAATGGGATTAATCATGTGCCATACATCAAAGTTAAATATGCGTTAATGGGCAAATCCTGTTCTTTGGATATTCAAACCACAGAATGAATTCAATATGGAAAAATCCCTCCAGACTTGAGCAAGCAAACCTATTTAATGTCCACAATAATTTCGTATACTGCTGCTATAGCAACTTGGTCTGTCTTCAGTGTACCAAATGACTTGTACAATGCTGGATTGGGTGATTTTGTGCTAAACTGTTTGATGGCAAGTCGGAGGGCTCTACCAATTGTCTTGAGTTGAACCATCCTAACACAATTCATATTGAGAACCTTAAAAAGGTTAATCTAAGGCTAAATAAACCTTGAGTGTATACCAAGCTGATGGAAATCTTCCAGAATCAGGCCACATCATAAAGAAGGTCCTCTCCATAAAATATCACTTCCACAAAGGAAAAGTTGGAAGAGGGCTAAAACAGAACAGGAAAGTCAGGACCATTTGAATGTCAGGAATCCACTTGATATTTCCCAAATCAATCCAACTCCTTTAAGCAGAAGAACAAGAGTAATATTTTCAATGAATGAGGCAGGCCAAGGTTCATCCAAGAATGATCTTCTCTGTATATAAGATTCCTTCAAACATGTGAGATAGCATATCACCAGAAACTTGAGGTTACAAGCTCACCAAGTTTCTTCTAGCTCTTTTATGTGTCTTCATGAGATTACCATCTTCTATACACTTTTCATTCATGGGATACACAATAAATGATTAATGAACTGCTGCATGGACAAAGCATCAATCTAATTTATTGGAACTGTGGATTATGAAAGAATATAATGACTAAAGATCATACATTTAGAGATAAGAATGCTGATAAGGTCAAGCTGTAAAGCCCACATAAGATGGTCCAGAAGCTGACCAGAAAAACTTTTCTTTACCTCGTTGGGAGGGTGTTGTAATCCTAGCGCAAGTTGACTTGATCAGGCGATCCTACCTCCCTCATAAATAATAGAATAAGGCACAAAATAGAGTGGAGCACAAGGATAATACATTTCCTGGAGATCAGGCTAGGTGTATTAGTAGGAACATGCTAACCCACAAGCACAACAGTGGACTTCCAAGAGTTGCAAAACTGATAAATTGCTTGAATAACCTGTGTGACTTACAGACTTAGCCGAAACTTGCTTTCCACACTAAGGTACAAGAAGAAGCCTCATATCTGTCCATTCAACATAAAATTCTTATAGCAAACAAAAGGTCCATAAATAATCTTTCTTCCGGAAATATATTAAGTACAAGGAAGAATAAGCACAATATAGGATAATTTCTTTGATTTTGGCAATCGAATATCCCCAGGTTTCAGTGCCACATCTTTTTGAGCAAAACTTCAACAAAGATGAACTTAAAACTAATAATTTGCAAGGGTCCAAAGTTACCGCATAAAATTCTTTTGGATGGGTAAGCATATAAACTCGGGCATCGGCAAGATGAGTTTCCACCTTTGATGATGCCATAGAGCCATTAAACTGTATATTTCTTTTGCAAGCTTCAATAGATTCTGCAGCAATGCATATGACATGATTAAGCATCCATTACAAGCCTTGCCTAGAAATTCTACCAGCAAAGAAATTAATACTATGTAAAATTAAACAATACATTCGTCATAGTCGAGAGTGACAATTTTGCCAATGCCATCTATTTCAAGTGCATATCTCCGCGATCGTAATCCAGAAGCAGCTAAAGCCTGCAGATTCCTAACCAAAAAATATTTCAACTTGGGCATAGCAAACAAATGCTCATAATGACCACAACTTTAGATGAAGGCTAAAGATCAGACCACCTTGTAGAAACTTAGATTATATTTATCAACAAAGCACATTATTCCATTTGCAAGGATAGGTACAAAAAGATAACTATAGATGCACCTCGAGAACCGTGGGTGCTTTGAGTTCTTGAACTTTTGAGGCAGGAATTTCCTGAATTTCTCTTAAGTTGCCTTTGGTATAATCTGAAGAGTCTAGTTGGATTTGACAATCTCCATCTGATAAATAATCAGAAGGTCCGTCACAAGGTACCTCTGATGCTGATCCTTTCCTGCTCAACATAATAGCATGTTCTTCCTTGCGTTTTGAGATAAAAGTCCTTAAAACAGCAATGGAAATGCCTCTGTTATGAACCTAATTATCATACATCACTTTCATCAGCAACTAGAAGACATACAGGGGAACATCAAAAACCAAATTCATGTTGTCCAAGCAGCAGCACCAATCGAAACAACACAGATTTTCATGTTGGCTTTCTCTATCTAAGTCAACCTTGTTCCAACTAAATGAAGCCTAATCGTGGTCCTAAGTGACATTTCTTACACTGACGAGAGGAATGCCAAAAATAATAAAGTTTAGGAACCAATTCTTTAAGTCATTAAAATGGACAGGTAATTAATTATCCGGGAATATGAACAAGTGATTATGACCCCAATGGCATACTCCGGGACTAATTTCCACTCATTATTATTTACTTACAGTATCCCTTTTAACAATTTATCATTTAAGGATTCCAACATGACACATTTTCACAGTATAATTTAGATTAACTACTAAAACGAACACATGCTCTAATCCTTGTATGCTTTATGACGTAGATGACCAAAATTTAATGCTGTCCAAGGTGAAAAATAATAATAATAATCTTTACAATCTCAGATCAAGAAAAAAATGACTTCTTCTAACGAATTAGAAGCACCGATAGAAATCCAACCTAAACAATCAACAAGAGCAACGGGACAACAAGAACCAATTTTTACCAAATCGTTTTTCTCATTTCGGAAAAACGAACTCGCACAAGTATCATACCTGGGCCTCGTCGTAGAATACGCCGTTGGCAGAATCCATAAGAATCTTCGCCTCTCCTTCCTCAACGACTGCGTCTCCTCCGGGCTTCCCTCCCACGTCGCCCCTCCGAAGAAGAGGATGAGGAGGAGAGTGAAAGACTCGATTTTGATGGTATCAGCGGCAAACTCTTGGCCGCCCAGACTGAGAACCGCATCGCTTTCGAATTGCCGCATCCCAATCCCCAACACGATCGCGCGGAGGGGATAGATTCCGAGGGTATTTGCTTCGCAACATTATAAACCCTCCCTATTTCTTGGCCTCCGGCGCACGTTAACGATCAATCATACAGTTCCGCTAAAGTGAGCGTGTGATCCCTACCTACCCCACCCGCCCCAAAAAACTATTTGGGTCAAGTTTGGTCTCATTTCGTGCTGACACGATCATTGCCTTGACATGCCAAAACCCTTTCCCCATTCAATTGATAGGAACTTATTGAGCTTTAAATTTAGAGTGGTTGCCAATTCAAGGTTATACGTGAGGGGGTATTACACTTCAATTTGAGTAGACAAAAACTAGAAGATTGAGTCATATGTTATTTGGCATGGTTGATTAATATGTTAATTAACTAATTATGTTAAATATTAATTATAGTAAGGTCTTGAGATTGAACTTTGCGTTCATCGAATGCTTGCTTGCACTCTAACTAAAAGAGTAGGAACATTAAAATTTTAGTTAAAGATTGAAGATGCATATATCAACTTCTCATTGCTTGCAATCTACGACACAAGGATTGATATGCAACTTCTAAAGAAAATACTGCAAAGAAATTTGTGACTACAAGTTTTGATTGAACTCTTAAGTAGATTCGAAAATATATGAAAAAAATGTCAATAGACATTTAGAAATGTTGTCAAAATTTACTTCACTAGCTTTTTTGATACATGTTTAATTTTTTTTATGATTAGTTATATAAATCTTGTTTGATCGAAAGATGAGATTCGCATAAACAAGATTATTATTATTATGTCAAGTGTTGGAGTGATTATTATTGCGTATCCAACTCGATAAAATAATTTTTTACAAATAAAAATTGTCGATTAAGATTTTAAACCCTCAAACCATAAGTAAATAAGTTAGGTTGATTACTACCAGACTAATTTTATGCCTAGAAATTTATAGGATGAGATTGGAAATGTAAGTCAAGTACATTATCATCGAACTAATGTTTACGACATCAAATATGTCGGGTGAGATTTTGAACATTTAGAAATGTTCATATTATTATTTTTTATTATTCTGATAAAAATAACCAACTTGATTTATGATGCATATGTGTTCACATTTTTCCTGTGTTTAGAAAATGAATGATAAAATCTGACAAGTATTAATTAATAAATATATTTATTATAGATCACAGAGAAAAAGGATTAGAAAGAATCGGGCAACAAAGAAAAAGTGGCATTCATTTAGTAGATGAATAATAATTTTGCAAAACACAGAGACAATGTTGTGTGTTTTTAGTCTGATATATGTACAAATAAAATCTAATTATATATGGCACATTACATCACTCAAAACACAGTATAAAATTAAGATTAGAAAAATGATGCCTCATTGCTTCTTGCATGGACTCATGTTTTGTACTTCTTCCAACTACACTTTTTTGCTTGTCTGATCCAAATGTAGATGTTGATTGTTGTGCATCAGTAGTAGCTTCTTCTGCATCTGATATGGTGAGCCTATACATTTATGACTCTCTCTCTCTCTCTCTCTCTCTCTCTCTCTCTCTCTCTCTCTCTCTCTCTCTCAGAGGAACCTGGACCACCATTGTCCATGTTCTTCATGTACAAGGTCATATGAACCTGTGGTCCGGAAAAGAGAAGGCATAGTCCATATGATTGGTCACTGATTGGTGAACAGTCCTGGATCCACTGCAGGTTGATGACAACACCAGTCAGCATAGGATTTCTGGTCCCTGGATTGGTTGATATCTGGAAAGAGAAACGATAACTCGACATCAGTCACGTCTTTCAAATTTCAAATGGCCTCCATGAATCTCCTGCCAAACATTTCTAGATGCTGCTATGAGCTTAAAAAGGTTGAGGAGGAGCAGGACATCAGAATCAATGTAAAGCTTGTGCTGTCCATCAATTCTGCATGATAAATGATATGTTCCTGAGGATAATTACAGCGACCATCCGATGGAGCATCAGAAACATGGTTTTCACTGCATGGCTACAGGGACCATCCTATGAAGAATGCAGCTTCAGGAACATTTTCCAAGCTGTCCATATCTCCTTCACTGAGAGAGGTAGGGTTGCATGAGGACACACAGCCTTGGTGTTATCATCTATGTTTGGCTGGAGTAGACTTAAACCATGGCTTCTGCATTTTGCCTTATTATTCACACCTCTTCTTCTACCAAATTGCTAACCTTTATACTATATATAGATATCCTTGTACAGAAAACAGCATCACAAATTCCATGCCTCAGTATCACTCGACCTGCATATTGCAGCTAGCATTCGTGACAATGTCAGGAGAAAGGGATGTATAGACACTCAGACCATGAGAAAACTTTGATCTCTTGTCAGATACAATATAATTACATGGGAGTTTGGGACATTGATCTTTTTTAATCAAATGCTTGTGGCTTTCCACTATTTAGCTCTCTTTGAGTCTAGTAAACTCTGAGCACCATACATCAACTCTGACTAGTAAGACTATTTTCTGAATCATGTCGTGTGATCTACCAATAGGTGGATACTGCCATCCATTCCATCAAGCAAAATAATTTAATCTTAATTACCTTTTTCCTGTCAAAATGTGATTTATTCTCGCAGATTGTGATCTTAATTAAAGGAAGCATGGGAACAATTTAGGGAGAAGGGAAAAGGTTGTAAAGATGGGACAAACTATAATATACCAAAAGGTGCATTTGCATTCTTCCATAACTAATACACCAAAAATTGCTAATAATCCGTAGACCAAATGCAACAGGTTTCGTAGATGATTTAGGATGTATTCTTTGTTAGGAAGCAGAAAAACTCATGATTGTCGTTCCTTTCTTTGCGAAAGTTTCAATTAAGATCTGGAGCCCATGGCTGCTAATTAGATGCCATTCAAAGGAGAAGTTGATTGATTTTGATCACATCCAAAGGCAAAAATACTGATGCAGGATGTCATATGGCATAATCCTATAGCATCCACAATACATTATGTATATGGATGGAGAGAAATCAACCCAAGTATAGCAATCCATGCAAAGTTCTTCATGAAAGTAGGTAGAGGATAAGATGCTGCTTAAAAAATTGTTTGCAGAATGGAAAGAAGAAGATAGCAAAGTGTGTGTATACTAATGCAACTTTGAGGTTTTTATTTTCATGCTTGTATGGGTGTGTTGATTATAAACCAAGGGTTTGAATGATAATTAGTAATTAGTCATGTAGATGCTAGCTAGCTTAGCTAGCAAAGAAGGTACTTAGATCAAAATCTGCTTTCATAACTTAATTCCTTATCCAAATGAAAATGCTATGGATGGGTAGTTAAATGCCGGGCTAGAAATGCGTTTATAAATATAAACATATATTTTTTTTTCTAGTGAAAAATCAAAGAAAAACACAATAAAAAAAATGTCATGGTGTGCACAAAGGAAAAGGGAGGAATAAAATGATTAGTTGCGATATCATCAAGTTATCGCTATTCCGAGAAAAAAATGATTAATAAGGCCCAACATTAAGTGTACAGAAGCTAATACCAATTAGTAGCTGTATTCAACATAAGAGACTTCCATTCCATCAATACAAGATCTAAAAGGGATCAATGTGATCCTTGTCAAGAAAGAGGCATTTAAAGATAGATAGGGTTTAGGTTGCACTAATCTCATGTTCATAAAATCCTGAAAATTCTGGATGAGAAGGATTTATTTTGCATGCATGTGGATCGATTTTTTTCGCATGCATCTAACATTTTTAATGGTAAAACATGCTCCAAAATGAAAAAAAATAAACTTCTTTTTGGTTCCAACAGTTATGTAACTTTCATACTCTACATATTATTTAGTCATAAAAATAATCCTAGCATTGCCATCCTACATTATCATCTAGGAATCCATGGCAAGACAACAAATCCCGACATCCATGTGAGACCTAATGCTGTGAGAACTATCAGCATTGGGACCCCTACATTGATGGTCCGAAGTTGATCATGCATGTGGATCCATGAAAATGATATAAAGAGATTGTGGGCTCACCTGATTGTTGTTTCTACCCTCTTCATCTCAAAGATATGAACTTGATTTATTCTTACTGAAGAAAACAACAGGTATTTGATCCAAGGAATTCTGTTGCTGCAAAACCATCCTCTTAATTCCACACATAGCAAGACAAAATAATTAAACCTGTCTTAGTAGCACTCATTTAGCTTAAAGAAGCAGGACATGCTAATAATCCATATCAATTCGGGCTTCATCTTGTAGGGCTTGACATGAATTTTCTCAAGTATGGCTCCTTGTAGCCAACTATTATTGGATCAGAAATGGATCCCCAATTATTTCTTAAATGTTTGTTAACTCCATTTCGAAATTTAGTAGTAGCTGCACTTGAAATTTGATCAGGATTTGATGATAAGTATATAATTTATACATATATGTAAAGCATATAAATATAAAGTATGATATTATGGGGAGATCTCGATTCACGTAATTTAAAGCATCATGATATTTTAAATTTCTCAGTCAATAAGTTAATTTGTCAAGAAATAAGTCTCAACTTAGCCGATGGATTTATAATCTCATAACTTTGGATCATGGAGTAAGTCGAAAGCGAACAATTCAATAAGCTATTATTCTTTTACAAGTCGGAAATTAATCGAATCCGAAATGATAAATGTCACACACAAACATACACGCATATACACACAAATAATCTGATACTCGATTATTGTTCACGAATTATATTGCAATGTTTTATTTGGCATATTATATCGATTTTTTCAAATAAAAGATCAATAAAGATTTGAAGTGGAAAATTATAATTCAATAGTTGGTGGCCACCAAAATGGAATTTAGAAATGAATCTAATGTCCACATTTGAATTCTTTGATCCAATCCAAATCTCTCACGGTCATGGAGAGAGGAAAACCTAAAAAATTGATCTTGGATGTAAAATGATGGAACAACAAACATCCCATGTGGACAATTGGGCTTCTAGTTGTCTTTGTTGGACTACTACACCTCAGCAACCAAAACATAGATCTATCCTTGGAGTGGAAACCTCAACGACTAGGCAGCTAATTCTTTCTTTATTTCATGCTTTCTTTTGATGAAGATAAATAGCTAACATTTTGCTCAAACCAAATGTGGTCTTCTTTAGATGATGACAAGGTGAAATTTGAATTGTGGTCTTCGATGACAAGCACTAACTTGTCGTTGAGTTTACAAGTCAATCATTATGCGCCTTCAGTCTGGCCACTGGATGGATACATTTGGACTAAGATTTTATTGCAAGATTTCTTGAAGACAGTTAAGTGGATGGTTAATTGGTGGTGGCTGTTGGGAGCATCTCCCAAACAATATCATGATGTTGGAGCTCAGAGAAGAACATCTGACCATGCCTTTTTCTTTTTGTCATCTCTTGTTTGGTATACTATGCACTACCTTCATATTTTTCCCTTAAATTTCTTCTTCTTTTCCTTTCATAATTTGGATGATCAACCAGAAAAAAAAGGAATCGTTTGTGTTTGACCGACACTCCTTTTGTCAGTCAAATGGAGCACATAGTGGAAAGCCAAACCATGAATGTAAATGTTAAAGAGTAACTCAATTACTTGTGAGCAGTCTGCAAGTAATAATCTAAGAACTACATGCCAAATGCTCACTGTGTACCAAGATGTCATAAACATGGAGCTACTCCATTTTTCGGGAGTAGAGTTTTGATTTTAAGTAAAAACTACTAGTGAACTTTCTAGTTCTATCAATTTGATTTGAGTTATTATAAAAAAATATTTGTTTTTTTTTTCTTTTTTGCATATGTCAGTTTAAAGCTAAATCATACACATCCATCTCCAAAGTTGAAAGAATTGGGATGCTCACATATTGGACATCTCATCCACCTTCCAAACCTAAACCCTAGTCAATTGATGACAGTTGTGTTATTTTGATAGCAAGGAAATACCCCTCTCTCTAACCATGGGAATTGAGCTTGCTAGAAGTTTGCCTCTTCACAGTCATTGCTCACAGATGCTTTTCACGAGAGAGAGAGAGAGAGAGAGAGAGAGAGAGAGAGAGAGAGAGATCACACGATAGATACATACTATTAGGCCTTAAAAGCCTCCTAACCCTAAGCGCTTAAGACGCAGGCAGCATTGCCCTCCATGGATATGGTACGCACGGAAAGCAGAAGCGAGCACCGTTCGGCCTGCTTCGCAATTACTACTCACCAGCGGGGGTCGCAGAACAACTCCAGCGACGCGCTGCACGCGAGCATGTGCGCGAGTGCTCCCCCAACATCCAGCCTCCACCCCACGAGAAGATCACAGAATCAACCAAATATAAAAAATGTTTCAGAGCAGATCTTTACTCGGTATGGTAAAAGCCATGCTTCTGGCAGCAGATAAGCGTACTGCTTGCTCATGAGAGTGTGGACTGTGGACTGTAGACTGACACCCAACCAAGCAGAAGAGAATAACTTCACAGTGCGCCATTAGGGTGAACAAGTGCGTGCAGGTTGGGATTTGGGATGGCAGCAAGTCTTCATCTGACCTTGGCTGTCTCATCAACCCTGCTCTTTCCCAAGATGAGAGAAAGTGAAGCCTGGCTCGCACATGTTGATCCTATCTAAATCCATTAAAGGCGCTTGACCAAGCACCACCACCTCCCCCATCGAGCAGTTTCTTTCCCGCAGAGCCTATCGAGTCTGGGCGGGCAAAAGGTTCTCTACGGTGGAGAAAAAGACGCGGTTACACGAAGAGGGCAACAGTGAGGGTGCGTTGGGGGGTGTCCCTTCTTTTACCCCTATGGGAAACCGAGGAATCGTCACATCACTTCCCGCACTCACTGGCCCCTCAGGACAGTGACAACTGATCCCCTCCACCTTTTCCCTCCCCTTCTTAAACTTTCTGCACTCACCACCCTTCTCGGGTGCATCTTCTCGTGATATGTTGCTCCTCTTCATCGCTCAGCATGTCATGATGTCTCGTATGGATCTTGGCCTGGTTTGTAGCCTTCGAAGATTGCTCTGTAATGCGGACTGATGGAGACTGGCGCATGATTCCTGTATGTTTTTGTTGTTGTTAGATATGTGTTGCTCGAAGCAAGTGCCTGCCCTTGGAGCGCAACATGACGCAGCTTCTGAAACTTGATCGTACCCTTCCTTGTTGAATGCGTCTTTTCTAAATCTGGGAGAATCAATGGAGGGTCATCATCGATTAACAGAAACTTGGTAAACAGTGTTTTAGAAGGTGGGACTTTGATCTTTCCCATCTTTTGCTGCATGTATCCAGAAGAGATCATAAAGAACAACGTATCAAGTCAAAGACTAAGTTCTGTCATTTGTACCAAGAGTTGAAACTAGTTCACTTTCGAGTGACCCTGAAACAAAATAGCTCCCACCACTGTTTCAGATGCATCGGTAGACAGATAGAAATCAAAAGGCATAGATGTGAAATCATGGTCGTTTATCTTGGTATCATGAAGTCAAAAAACCTACCTAGTCACCCTACCAGATCCAGTAGTGATATAGCTTGTCACCCAGGAAGGGGATAACTTTTCTATATGTTGGTTTGACCAAGCAGTAATTTGAGAAGCTAAAAGACATGGAGTCTGACTTCGTAAGATACTGAGAGATGGTAAGTAAGCACCATGGCAAGATATCACGAGATATAGGAAGCCATAAACCCGTTCTCTCTCAAGCAGGGTTGGCTGGGCCGTACGTTCCATGAGTGGGGGTTCCCACGGGCATTATTGCCAGAATAGAAACCCTAAGCCATGGCGCATGCCCACTGCAGTGAGAGCATCTCTTGGGCACGGGAGAGGAGGCCTATCACCCTCTTCTTCTCCCAGCTTAGCTTGTCTCTTCTTCTTACTCATGGATTTGGTCTCTCCCACTGAGCAACTGTGCTACGTGCGTTGCACCTACTGCAACACTGTTCTTGCGGTAATTTTTCTTAAAAGTAGGAGACTAAAAGGAGGCCAGTCATGATGCTTTAGATGTACAGGAAAGATGTCCATTCAAAAGAAAAAAGAGCATCTTCTTCAGCTATATGAGCTTGTTCTCTGAGCAAGTTTCTCTGTATGAATTCCCTGTTTTTTCTCTGTTCTCTTCGATCTGGCATCTGAGGACCAGTACTTTCAAAGCAAGCCTTCATTTTCTTTTCTCATACTTTTCTGTTCACTTTTAATTATCTCCCTAACCATGAATGATGTTTTTGTTTGAGAAGATCCAGATGAAAGTACTACTTCGCTTTGGTTTTCTACTGTTCATGTTGATGGTTCTTTTGCTGTCCATGCCGCTGTTAATTACGACAAAAGTATTCCCGACGGCTTCTAGGGTTCTTCCTCCTCTTCCTCTCTCGCTTACAAAGTGAGAAAAAGATAATTGTTCAAACGAGATCCAATCTGTTTGCATGCATGAGGAATCTAAAGATGATTCCTTTATTTTTTTTCTCTTTCCACGCTCTAATTTTTGAGTCTCCTCAGTATTTGCAGGTTGCAGTTCCTTGAAATGCAGCTGATCTTGGTCTAAGAGCATGCATAAAGCAGATCATAAGCACCTTCCTCAAAGTTCGAGCATTCTAGTTCTGTTCCTCTCTCTTCTTATGCTGAATTATTCTTTTACCTGCTCATGGCAGTGTAAGATCATACTATATGGAAACAGACTTTGATATCTATTCCCTTCCCTTCCCCCTCACCCAAATTCATCAGTTCTTCTTCAGCTAAACAATTATATACAGGATATCCACTTGATGCTAACAATTCCTCTGTTGATGAACTATATATAATATTCCTATTTCTATTTCTAGTTGCAATCTTTTGGATAGGCAACATGGGAGTCCACAGAATTGCCAGCTCTAGATAATATGGGGGAAAAAAAAATGCACATTATTGGGAAAATAAGAGCCAAAGAAAGATATACCAGAGGGTGAAAAGAGCTACCGATTACACCTTGATCTGGCGTGGTGACAAGACTTTCACTTGGCTGCAGGTTGGCGTTCCATGCAAGCGGATGATGGATACAATAACTGTGAAATGTGGTCACTGCAACCATCTCTCCTTTCTCGGCCCCAGACCCATTGTGCAGTCCCTTACTCCCACTAATCATCAACTCATAGGCCTTCAGGTTCACTTCTTCTCTATCAAATTTCTTGTGCTTAGACTAGTGTGACAAGATGATGCTTACCGAACAATATATTTGTGATGCATCATAAATTGAACAATATTTTAGTATCCATTGCAATTTTGTCTGTCTGCTTCTTTCCATCTCCTTTTCTGCTTGGTTTGATGCTTTTTCTTTCGGGCAAGGGTAGTGATATTTTAGGCACTTTAAATAAAGTTCTTTTGAAGGAAGAGAAAGAATGGGAGTGTCTGTTTTGTATGACGATGCTCGTTATCTTGATTAGGGTCCTTGCACTGACTGCCTGAGAGGACTACCTTCACCACCATCATCATCAACTTCAATTGAGCAAATGATCCAAAGCCCACAATTTGTCATGAAACGTAAAGATTCTCTCTCTCTCTCTCTTTTTTTTTTGCTTCATGTTTAGTGTTTTTTTTTTTTCTGAGGACATATTGATTCCTTCGATTGTTGATGTCAGCTCCCGAGAAGAAGCACAGAATGCCTTCTGCTTATAATCGCTTCATGAAGTAAGAATCAGATACGATATCTTCATACGAGTGCTGATGTATTTTGTTTGTTGCATCTCATGAATGAGCAATATCATCAGATTTGATCTGGTGTAAACATCACCAGCAAAATCCTCATATGTTCTCGTAGCAAAACAGCAGACTCCTTAAAGACATTCTCAACCTAGCATCAGACACTTTCCACAATCCTTCACACAGATAATGTAGCAAAGTCCTCTTTTCTCGCTGCTGCTCGAAAGAGCACAGGAAACCTTTTATGCAAAAATATATAGCATTTTCTTTTTTCCTTGTGAACCTTTACATTTCATCACATCAATCTTCCTCTGAGATTTATCTGCATATACAATTTCTTTGCTTTGTACCTTATGCTATGTATCACATCCTACTGGGGCAACTTCATTTGATGCATCTGAAACACCTAAGATGGTGTCAATGTGAATCAGATACTGCTTAATTCTAAAATGGTTCTGCCAATAGATCCCTTGTACAACTACATGCTATGTGCTTCCTCTTGACCTTTTCTCTACTCTCGTTAATTACAAGTCAGATGTTCAAGACACGTAACGACATAATAGAGTAGAAATATTTATGTCTGTGGAGAGATTAAAAATTGAACTAAAAAGAATAGTATTGATAGAGTCAAATGACATATATTGAGTTTGGCCTACAATCTAATGGATTAAACTTCTGGGTTGGGTTGAATTAGAAACTACCCTGATATATATTAACCCACATCAATTTGCCTTAGAATCATTTATTAATGAATTTCTAGTGATGATCTTAATCTCCTAGAATAGGGAGGGGTCTAGAGAGCATCAATATACATAATCTTACACCTACAAGCACATAAAGATATCAATCATTAGTAATGGAAAAATATTAGGAAGCATTGTATAGTGTTTAAACTAAGTAGATGCCTTTATAAGTTGTCATTACACAAGATAGTACAACACATTATGTTGCAGCATTATGTGTGATTGGAACTGCAGTCATGAACTGGCTACAGCTTGCTCTTGAACTCATGTATATTGTTGCTGGAGTACAAATCGACAAAGTACATAACTCAAGAACCATATCATGACAGGGAGGAAATACAACGAATCAAGGCAGCTAAACCTGATATTCCTCACCGGGAAGCATTTAGCATGGCTGCAAAGAATGTAAGTTATCACACAATCAACTTGTTTCTCAAGGCAATACTAATGACAGTATCTTGCATGCTTCTTGTCACATGAACTGAAGTGGGCTAAGTGTGATCCTCGTTGCTCGTCGACTATAGTTTCGCCTTCTGATGCCAATGAACTGGCTCCCGTTCCAGATTCGGTAAAGAGAAAATAACTTTCATTTTTCACCATTACAAGTGGTTTGTGTAGTTAAGTATTCGTGCCGTCTCGTCTTAATGACACAGGAAAGAAGCAGTTGCTCTAGAATGGAAAGCTCAAGTGTTTGCAAGCAATTGGAAAAGAAGGATTAGGTTCCGAAACAACATATGGAGCTCTTCCTCTTTCCTAGTGATGCAATTATGGTGTTAATTTTTGTTGGATCTTGTCTTAGATCTCTCTGTAATGAAACATCTTTAAATCTGTACTATTTCCCAGTTATGATCCATGTGTCCTATGGATGCACTGTAGATGAAGAGGAAGTGATCCATACATGTTGCTCAGATGTATGAATTGCTAAGATTTGAACCCAAGTATTGAGTGCCTCGTTAGAAATGTTTAAAGTAAGAAGACATCCCTTGCTACTTGGATGATAAAACTCCAAACAGATCGATTGAAGTAGACAAGTTTTGATCTAAGAAGAAGGATTTGGAGCCCGTCAAAGATATATTTATGCAGTCTGATTTTTATTGATTCCATGAGAGCAGTGTTACCTGCTCACCACCATCACTAGTATTTGACAATGCTTGGCAAAACAAAAATGAGGATACAGGATAAAGGATTTTTCCGCAGGGATGAACTCATTTATCTTTTGTGGACAAAGCTTTCATTTCAAAGATTAATCTACATGAACATCTGCACATAAATTGAGTACAAAAAGTAGCTGAGAAGGTAGCATTTCATACTAAGTTCAATGTTTCAGTTGGTGACATTTCAAGGTTCATTTTCTTCTGACATCAAATTCCTCTGTAAGAAAACTTCTAAACATGAAGAAGAAAAGACATCCAATACTATAACTCTGAAGTCTGTAGCCAAAGATGGTCCATATACCTCAACTGTCCTCTCATGTTTAACTGGGTGCAACATTCTAATTTGTTTTGGATGCCATCTATATGTTTGTCATTGATCCAATAAAGCAGCCATAAGGCGATCCTCTTCTCTATTCCATTTTCTTTTTTTTTTCTCAAAAACTTCATGTTATTTGATCATTCTTTTGGATTTTCATTTTCTGAAAATAAGTTATAGTTAAACATTTCCCATCTTAGTTGATGATATGCAAATCGAACACCTACGGAACAGTATGAAACTGCAAACACCTTTCTTTCTTATAATAAAAAGAGAACATATAGCCGATCGATCGATCGATCGAGCTTTGTTTGCTCATATAATATTTACTTATTAATATTATTTCAAATTGCTAATATCATTTCCAGTTAGAAAGCGTGTGTGAAGATTAAATTTATTTGGATGCCATCTTTACATTCAATTCCAACAAAACTATCACTATATTTTTTTTCCCTTTTTTTTGTGCTTCTTCTTCCAAGCATAGGATACCCCTAAGAGGTTACGAATATAAAATGTGGGTAGAGTATCAAGAAGACCTTTTCTTAAAATAAGAGGACTTATCCTTAAGTTGCAATTTCTTTTTCTAAAAATAGATTAATCATGAAGATGGATTTTGATCCCAAGATCATCTATCTTATGCTTGAATTGCGAGGTGGAATCAAATGCCTCTATGCTCAAAATTAAGCACTAATTTCAGAGGATTGCAATTAAGATTCTGGCCAATCTTTCATGAAGACTTCATAATTTTGACTTGAGCTCTACACCCTAGTATGGATGAAATTAATTAATGGTAACATGCCTGGAACAAAGCCATTGAAGACTTGGGTTGTCATTATCCCTCAATCACTAGATGTGATTTTGCTTTTCCAGAGATGGGGGATTCACATATTTTGTAAAACTAGTTAGACAAATGTTCTTATATATGCATGCATAATTAAAAAAAATACAAAGAATGACAATACATCATGCATTGGTATGGAGAGCAGTTTATGCTACTGAATTAAAGCATCCATGCCACATTGATTATCTTATCCAAGACTTAGAATTTGTTTGCTTGACTATAAGAATAAAAGGAATTGTTTCATGTTAGTCAATAGTGACTACATTATTTATGCCATCTCTTTGCATCCTTTAAATGACTTTTTATTTTTTTTCACACAACTCCTATAGTTTTTAAGTTAGTCAATCGTTGACTTTTTATTAATTTTTTAATATAAAATAAATTCTTCTAAAATTATTTATGAACCTAGATGGTTCTCCATCATCCAAACAATAAAAATATAGCAATTGCAACCACTAAACCTAACATGAGCTAATATGTTGGAACACCTAAACTCAGAATTCTCAATGTTATGTCACTGACAAACTGACTCAATTGCACAAAATACACATGCAAAGATGAATGTGGTAACACATTGTTCTTCTTGACAATGCTGAGGAAAACACTAATTCTATTGTCCATTTTTGAGTATGTTCTTTTGTTATCTTTTTGGTCTATCCTTTGCTGCTGAGGAAAACAGTAAATCTAAGGGATCCACTTCCACCTTTCTTGGAGAAAAACAAAGTGCATGGCAATATTCTAGTGCATGAATAAAATCAAAATTTGAATTTTAGATGACTAAATCACTTTCAAAGGAAAAAGTGACCACAACTGCTAAACACATATTATACTGCCACAATAAATTATGGGACAGCTTCCCTTGAATGTTGCAGCAATGTACTCCCTGATGGATTTGATATTAATTAGGCAAAAGCCACGAGTCATCAACCTGTCCTCCAAACCGTCACTTCCCATATCAGTGAGAAACGAGACATGTCCCGAGTAGAACTGGCTCAGTTTAAGGCTTACCTACAATTAGGTGGAGCAAGTATGTCTTCTGAAAGCATTTTTTGCCAGATATGAGCCAATGACAATGATCGACGTAGAATTAAAATGATTTCCACAGTATAATCTACTTGCTTTGAACTTACTTTCCCTGTCACTTGTCCCTCACCACAACATTTGGTTACTTTCACAGAAGAACATCATTATGGTGCATGTCCCCCATAAAATAGACTTCGATTGATTTGGCGGGTCATGGATGCTTCCACCTATTTACTTTGGCTCAAAGATGGGCAAGTATCATATGCTGCATATCTTGGACTTTGAAGAACTTTGTATGCAAAATAGTTCTCGGCTTGAAACCATACTGATCTGATAATGCTATTGATGAAGAAAGATTCCATGTCTTTTTCCCCTGAGAAAGAGAATTCTTTCATTCTTCAGAGTTCAAAAAAAGAACCATGTTTGAGAGATGTGTTGGTTTTCTTGATCTCTTTGTCACATTTTCTTAGCTAATGATGCAAACAATTTTAAGCTAATGGTACTGACAATCCATAATTCTAATAATGACCATATTAATAACAGTAACAACAACAATGGTTCTATCAATTAAGCTGGTTTTCAATTTCTTAATTTGTTTAGTTTTGACCAGAATTTGATCAGGAAAATAAGGGATTGAAAATTTGCATGGTCTCATTCCTTCTACAAACCAGCTGCTTCTGTGTGTGCTCTCATTGATGAACTGTTTGTAGTTCATCAATTCACCCACTCTGCTTCTGTGTGTGCTCACTTTAGTCTACCTGTATGAATGCAACACTCGTTATCATAAATAGCCACCAACTCTGACCGTCTATAATTCATTATCTGTCCCCTTATTAAAGAATCCACATTGTGTTTTTTCTGTGTTTTCATAATGCCAATAGATTTGGCAATATATCTCATCAGATGTGAGTGATGCAGTGCCTCTGCATATGGCTGCAGCACGTACGCTTTTTATAAATGAAACAGAACTGGATTATCTCGTAGGCTTATTAAGCTAAATGAACATATCAGTCACATTACAGACTTTCCTTTGGAATTGGGACAAATGAGTATTCAACAACTGCTACTTTCCTTGGGAAGTGGGACAATGTTTGTGTCGTGTGCATGCAGCAGGTTCATGGCTTGAACATTGATGCTCGTGACATCAAGCTCACCAAATACGGGTTTTCTCTCTTTGGGATTTCAACAGTAGTCACAAAAACATGAGCTGGTGTTGGAAATTCTTTGTCAAATCCATAAGACATCTCGGGATGACTTTTCTTTCACCATAGGGGGAGAGATGAGTCTGTTGGTGTTTTCACTATTGTTATTTGTGTGAGGGTGAATCTGATTCCCAAAATCATATTTTCTTTCAATTTCCATTTGCTAGGAGGTCTGATCCATCTATCAGAAGAAATTTGACCTCCAATTTCGATTTTTCAACGAGTGAAATCGAGGCTTTTGGCTTAAGCAAGGGAGCAAGAACTCTTGATAGCCTCGCTTATTTATAGCTTCTGATTGTTATGGACGGCCAGATTTCTCCTGAGTGGCCTAGTGGGGAATTAGATTCTATCCTAGTGAAATGGAATAGGCCATCCCCTCGAATTGAACACTGAGGGGGCTTTCTCTTCTTCTAAACAGGTTGGAGGAGCAGGCTTTGTCGTAAGAGATGATCAATGTAGATAAACGTTTAAGCGCTAGGAGCAAGTTTATTACTGAAGGAAACTACAGAATAAATAAGATGAAGGCAGTAGAAGAGGGGATTAATGCTACGTTGGGAAGAAGGATTTGCGTAGAAGTGGATGCTCAAGGCTTGGTTCCGATCCTTACCAAGCAGGAACAGCCTCCATTGGTTTTGACTATGTTAGTAATGTATTTTGGCATTAGAATCTTTTCAACAAGTATCTATTACCCATGTTTTTAGAGAAGTCAACAACTGTTCTCACTGGTTAGCTTCTATGGCCAAGTTTTGGAAACTTGATTTTATGTGGAAGCTGGGTTTTCCTCCTGAGTTCCTTGAGGCTTTGAGCTGTGATGAGCAGAGCACAGATTATACCAGGGTGCTTTAAGTAATGTAGCAATGCTTTTTGTTCTGGTCAAAAAAAAAAAAAACAGAAAAAGAAAAATGGACATTTACTTTGTTTCCTGGGAATCATCTGAGCAGATGAGAAGTGAGATGATTGTGTTTCTGAGATGTAGAATCTTAGATGTGACCAAGGGTTCATGTAACTAGCAATTATCATTAAAAAGAATACTTTGGTATGCTGAAACTTGAAGAAAATTCTTGTGCTTTTCAACAAATAGGGTGCATCATTTCTCACATATTTGCAAGCCAAAGACAGAAATCTGGTTATGAGAGACCATCTCCCAAGTAAGAGGAAACATGATTTAACATAATAAGATGTAATATATTTATTTATGCTGATTTAACGAAAGGCAACATTCCCCAGATCATAGTTCTTCAGCTCAAACAGTTCAGAGCTGGATTCACTCCCTCCCCGATCCTCCTCCTCTTCTGTCCTCCTGAACCACTTGTGTTGCTTCTTCATGAACTCTTCACTCCACAATGCTTCTTTGTCAAGTAGCCGATTACCAGCTTCACCAGTTAGCCATTTGTTCTCAGGATAACCATCCATGGAGTTAGCCCTCTCAACCAGCCAATCCTCATCTATTACCCTCTTATCGCACCCAAGTTCTCTCTGTGAGCAGAAAGGAGCATATTTCTGGTGCCCACTAGACTTGCCATTGCAGCAACGCTCCGTGGAACACAGGATGCTGTAGTCATTGCTCTTCATGCGCTGGGAGTAGTTGATGCTACCTTTTCTCCTCTCCGCATGCATCTTCTCAAAACTTGCGTCCTCCTCTGACTCATTTGGGTTGAGAGCCCTTGATTTCTTCCTGTAGATGGCTTGCTTGATGAAAGAGTTGAGGAAGCTAGCTAACCTACGACCAGTCGAGCTGGGCTGTCTGCTCTTCTTGTCATTGCGTTGGTTCTCAACCATTTTGGACTGCTGTGGAAGTCTGGTGGACCTTGCAAGTGTGTCCAAACTCCTATCTCCTCCCCGACTGATCAGTCTCTCTTCTCTCATGGCTCTCTGAAGGCCGAGGCCTGCGCCATCGACTCCGCCGGAGAAGTACCATGTTGCCTCGAAGACGTCGATCTCGTCGGAGTCAGCTTGGCTATGACCCTTCGACATCACTGAGGGGAAGGACTGGGAGGAAGAGGACATGGACATCAAGCGCATACCTTGCATGGGATATTGCAGGTTTCATCTGAAGTGATGCACCCTCTTTTTAACGACAGGACCATGAGAGAAGAGGTGCTTCCACTTGGTGGCATCGATGCTGATGGATGGCCCATGCAGTGGCAGGAAGGGGACAAAGAGTAATATTCTAATGCGGAATAAGCGGAGTAAGATTATTTTCAAATAATAAGTTACCCATTTATTATTTTTATTTATCTCATATTATTAATTTTTTATATTTTATGTTTCTTTCAATAGTTTCAGTTAGTTAATTTTACAGGCTTATAAATAAAGGTCTCCTCTAATTATATGAAATCATAAAAAAAATGACAAGTATTATAAAGAATTTTCTTTAAAAGCTTTTTCTTGTCCTTTTGTATCAAATTGATATCAAATTCTTGCTCTCCATGATAGCATAATATTTTTATGATAAAAAATTTAAAAGTATGCTCTACATTCACCATATATAGAAGATCTTATGTATCAGAAACTTAATTTACTAAAGTTTAGTGATAATAATGACGATAACAACAATAGCGTTATCAGCGCAAATTTGATAGTGATGACCAAGTAATGGCAACAACCTAATAATAATGATAGGGAGTGTTAAACCTATGGGCAACGTTCAAAGCACAAGAAGTGAGGATAAATTGGGAACTTCAAGAGATTCGCAATATGCTCACTAACTTAGGTTTAAACGCCAACAAAGTTTATGATGATGATAGGATCAACCATTCTAAAGTTGATCCTTATGGCTAGTCTAATCATCAACATGGGCTTACAATTCAACGTAGGCAACCTGCCTATGAAGATGAATCAAACGAAGAAGGAATTATGAACTATCACAAAACTAATCAAAGAAGAGGTACAAGTATAGCTCAACCTTGACACTTCAATTGACATGCTACTATCTATCCATAATAACTAACAGTATATAATGATGACTTAGAAAATGATAGTAAAGGATATGAAAGATATTAAGCACCCCAAATGAAATAGGTTATTTGAAGATTATCGTCTCGAAGCAAACCTCCCTAGTTTTAATGGTCACCTCAACATTGAAGATTTTCTTGATTAGATTTATGAAATAGAGAACTTCTTTGAGATAATAGATATTCCTGATCACAAACAAGTCAAGTTTATTATATTCTAATTGAAAGAAGGTGTAGTAGCTTGGTGGGATACATTACAAAATAACAAAAGAAGACAATGAAAGACACCAATACACAGCGAGGTATGTTAATAGACTGGATTTTACAATTCAAGATAGAATATCTTTAACTCCAATATGGATAGTAGATAAAGCTTATAATATGGCATTAAAGGTTGAAACGTTGTTGACTCGACCTCTAATTACTACCCAACAAATCTCTACTATGACAACACAACCTGTTATTAAGAAAGAGAAGCAAGTTATGATTGAGTCAATACAACCTATAAATCAAGACATAAATATCAGAAGAGCAATAATGTAAGCTAAGCATATCCTAACTATTATAAACAATTCATATGCTAAATCCTTGATTGGAAAGTATTTCAAATGTAGAAAGCTTATTCCAATGAGTGTCATGCTCGTAAGATTATTAATCTTACATATTATAAAGTTGACTTTGAAGAAAAAAGAGATACCTAAAATGATACGATTGATGATATTGGTAATACTGAAATAATAGATAAAGAAGGGAACATGTTGCATATATTGTGAAAAGATTATTACTCACCTAAAGATCAAAAGATCCATTTCAATGTAAGAAAATATTCCATTTTTAATACATTAATTATAGACAATGGAAGCTATGATAATATTATATCTAAATCATCGGTGATGCACTTTAAATTATAGGTAGAAGCTTATCCAACACTATACAAGCTAGGGTGAATTAAAGAAGTCTCAATTGTCAAGATTTGTATAGTTCCTCTCTTAATTAGGAAAAGCTATGAGAAGAAAATTATATGTGAGGTAGTTGACATATGCGTTCCATGTGCTAATTGGTAGGCTATGATAGTATGATGTGAATATAATTTATCTTCGAAGAAAGAATATCTATGTATTTTGATAGAATGAAAAGAAAATTACTATTCTATTGATTAACAAAAAGGGAGATAAATCTAAGGGGAAGTCTTTTTTTATCAAATCTAAATAGAAATTGATTTGGTTCTAAAGAAACAAGAATATGTAATATGTAAGATATTACTAGTTCTAAAGTTATTAAGTAAAGATTCAAATGAACTAAGATACATTAAAAGAATTCAAAGTGATTACCCCTAAAGTGTTACCAGATGCACTTTCACCCATGGAAGATATTTAATGCTAAATTGATTTGGCTCCATGAGTAAGTCTATTAAATTTATCTCTTTACCATATAAACCTAAAAGGGAGTGAGATGTTGAGAGAGAAGGTAGAAGATATGATAAAAAAAGATATATTCAAGAAAATATAATCTCGATTTTTTTGACACTTAAAAGTTGGAAGCTACTAATGTCGAGTACAATGAAGCAAGATAAGCATAGGAAAGAGAATGTGTTCATGAAAGGAGATTATGGTGTCGTTAGGAGAAGAAAGATTTTCCATAGGCACTTGTAACAAATTGAATCCAATATATGGGCCTTACAAGGTCTTAAAGAAAATTAATAACAATGCCTATATAATTAATTTATCAGATGATTAAGGGTTCTCAAAGACCTATAAAGTTGTAAACTTATATAACTATTGTCTAAATAAGAATTTATTTTATCTAAGCATAAACTCGAGGATGAATTTTTTTCTCAAATAGAATGGATTAATACATAACAAGCGAAAGAAGACTATTTTCAAAGACCAAGTTGCCTATTTATTATTATTATTTATTTCATATTATTTATTTTTAAATTTTATATTTTTTAATAATCTCATATTATTAATTAGTTAGTTTTAAAGGCATAGAATTAATATAAATAAAGGCCTTCACTAAGTTTATAAAATTATTAGAAAATAATTATTGTAAAGATTTCTTCGAGTTTATTTTTCTTATCCTTTCTTATCAGACCAATTTACTAAAATTCTTTTTAATAATAATTTTGCTTATTTGTTTTCGTTCTGTGTCACCTTCTCACAGCGTAGAATGTTTTGAACATGTTGAGACGGTGAACTTGTCCTTGATTTCTGTCACTGCAAAGAGATTGTTTTTGGCTTACAGTGGATTGCATACGAAGCCTTTCCCTATGAAAGAAAAGAATATTTTCACTGATACATATCTTCTTAACCTGTAACTCCATTTTCAAGGATGCTTTTGGTAGGCATCGGAAGCATCATTTAAGTATGCTGAAATCTTTCAGCATCAATAACATTACGCCGAAAGTTCAGCAGAGCGGAAGAACATGAAAGTGTGCAAAGCTGAAGTGACATGTGGATGCGATTGCATTCATGGTGTGCATACATGTTCCAAAATCAAGGGGCAGCACCAGTGGCAAACTGATCACAAGAAAGAGATGTTCACCAACACATGGATTCTGTCGTGTCATTTCGGGCGTAATTCATCCACGGACCTGTCTCGAGTTGCCAGTATCTTCAGTCTTAGCAGTGTAAAGCTTGAGCTTCCACTCAATGGAGTATACCAGCTTTGGGGGCACGAGGCGACATATGCGGTTGTTCTCTTTCACTCAGCTCCATACACCACACAGTAACATCTGCTCGTTGGGTGTGCCTCTCCTCTAAGGATGAGGAAGAAGAAAGCACCTTGTCCTTTTTTCATTCGAGTCCAAGTTGATGTCGTTTCTTCTCGCAGAAATCTTCAACCAAACATCTCCCGAGACTCCAAATCTTCTAATAGGTTTTCTGTGGTGAGAAAATATTCTGCTCGTCTTCTTTTGTCGCCAACATATTCTGCATGGTTTACAAGTATTTGTACTATTCCCATATCCGTCCGATACAGGCATAACCTGATAATAACTACGGCAATAAATGGAACTCAGCTCATTAGTTTCTGCTGAACTTGTTAGAGATGAGAGACAGTGATCCACTTTGCAACCAAAGTTTGCTGAAATCTGCTTCGGTAATTACTGAATCTATATTGTTCATCACCAGACAATCTTTTTGTCACATATTGATCCTAATCCTCTAGAATGATAGGTCCTGCAACTCGTGACATTGAGGTCCATGAAAATAATATAACAAGAAACGCTTAGAAATTAGCAGTATGTGGTTTTAGTACAGATAAGCGTGGCATACTTGGCATCACAGAAGCTGTAACCCTCAATTATGTCCATGGACATTATGAGACATAGAGGATATATCAGTATACCCAAAAATTGGTTATAATAAGAGAAAACTAATGGAATAATTATATTGTTTCGAGGTGAGACTACGTTTAATGTTATTTGCACACGAATTGACTGTGCCAGAAGATTAATTGCGGGGTGAAAGCCTGCTTATCTTGTCCGAGATTGGAGTCACTGGGGAGGGTCGAACGAGTGCAAACATCATGAAGAAGTCCAGAAAGTTCATGTTTGGGAGCACAAGTTCTGAAGCTAGTCCAAGAAATAAAGGACTTTCGAACTGTTTCGTCAAGCTTCAATCTACTATAACATGGTTATTACTGTGTGCAATCAAATGCATTTACGCATCATCTCCCATGTCTGTCTGTAAAGCTATTACTGTGGCTGTCTTTCATCTTCTTCAGAGTCATCAATTTGGACGCAAGAGTTGTGGACTATCATCACGGTAGAGGAGTCTTGGCATCTCAATGTATCCTCCCACAAATTTAAGCCTTGTCGAGAGTTCAAAGTAGCTTTTCTGATCAAATTAAAGGCATCATCTTGAGATCTCTCCATAATTGCACTTACTTTTGTGCTCTTTGTTTTACTTACACTAATTTTCCCTTTCCCTCCCACCTCCAGGGTAGATGAAGAGGTCTTAGGGTAAGATGAAAAATAATCGATATACTTGTACCACTAATTTTACTTACAGGATTAAAGGATCATACTTCCGCACGTCTCCTCAGTGGATGATAAAATTATTTCATAAAGAAAAAAAATGGTGCATGAACTTAATTCATTATGATTGACGCAGTACAATATTCTAATCCCTTCTTATATATTAAATACATGATTAAAAATAAAAAAATATAGAAATAAGAAAGATTACAATCATATCAATAATTCTGATTTGATTCAAAGAATATTCTTGATTAATAAACTTATGTCTATAAAGAAATGAATCTTCAATCAAAATTATATCTGATTTATTTGATTTGATTTTATATTTATCTTTTTTTTCCTTCTCTTTGAGCGATAGATATTGTCATGTGATGATTTATGAAAAATATTTCTAAATTAATAAAATTTATATATATATATATATATATATATATATATATATATATATATATATATATATATTAAATTGCTCCTCATCATGAACACGTTCATGCCGATTAGGTTCAAAGTGCCAGAAGCCCAGTGAGGCCAACTCAAAGAGAATAATTTTAACACCGTTCTTCTCACCCAAAACCCACAACTCATCTCAAAAAGAGTCGGCAATCAGCATTCTCTGGAAGGAGGCAGTATTATATGACGACATGGCAGGAGCAGGGCTAGAGAAATGGAGCTCGTGTTCTATGTAGACTACGGGCCAGAAGCCCTGCTTTCCCAGCCATGCTCAAAGTCATCAGAACCCTCTCTTTCATTGCTGTGCCTCTTCATTTAGCCTGTCCCCTGCTTTCCCATCGCTTTGCAACTTGAGGCGGCAAGATGGAGAGCAAGAAGAAGGTCCTGGAGGAGAAGGTAAAGGAAGTGGAAGATTTCACGGGGAGTACCATTGACTCAGCCATACTTCTCCTTTACACTTTTCTTCTGTCTCTGTCTATTCTCCTGCTGCTTTGCCGGTACCCTCGGCAAGATGACGAAGGCGCCCGGGAGGAATGGCGAGCGCATGCGCCGGGCCACGTTCGAGGGGAATCCCAAGGGTTACTTCTTCGGCGAGCTGCGAGCCTAAGAAATGAGCAGCGGAGTACTGCTCCTTTCTACATGACAGTACTGTTTTGATAAGAACGCTGGAACTGAAGTGTGATTGAGAAGTGACTTGTCTCTGGCACGACAATTGTGCTCCAACTCTTTGTTTGCCACCCAAAACCTTGCGTCTGTTTTGGTTTCATCTTTTCTTTGCTTTTTGTGAGATTCCTGTAGCAGACGTTTGACTTTTATATTCTAAAGGATATTATTTTTTGAAAGAGACAAAAAAAAAATAATCAAAAGTTTAAATTTATTTAATATTTATTTTAAAAAATATCTCTTAGTGAACTCTTGGTCTGAGGAACCAAAACTTTGACTTGGTCAATGGTCGATTGGATTCTGGTCCTTTAAACATGTATGTGATAGCACGTTGTTCGTGGACTCGATCATGGGCTTACAGTGCAAGCAAAGGAGATGGACTCGAGGGAAAGAAAGCAAACCTCACTTTACCAGTCAGGATTAGTCAGAGGGGGGGACATCAAAACTTCTTATCTCAATCTGAAGGACTTTGGTCACTGAAACAAAACCTAAACCTCTCATCTCAAGCTTGATTCGAGTCCACGAGAGCTCAAGTCTTAGGTCAAATGGCTCGATAGGGGTATTCTTCACCCTTGTTATAAAGCAAACACCACTAAACCTGATCTCAAATCTTTGGCTGAATTCAAGTAGACAAAATCAAATATCTAATCATGGCCCTCACCGCAGTCCAGGCTCAACCACTTGACACACACAAACACAGAGGACACCAAACATGATCACCATTTTTAATCCATTTCATGTGTTAAAATAATTGTTAGTGTTTTTTTTTTTTTTTTTTAGTCTATAACCACGCAGTTGATAGAACATTTGTATGGGAGCAGCTGATTTTGAGAACTAAAAATCAAAGATCCATCCCAGAAAAATAATCAGTCAAGCCATGGAACAAAGGCTGAAGGTTCCAAGAAAGAAAAGGTTAAAGAGAAAGCAGTGCCATTAGGATGAGTTCCTCCAACATAGTTCTTTTAACGCTTTAAGCAGGATTGCATTGCAGGCTTTCAAGAAAGCCAAATCTATGGCTGCTCTCATGTCTCTTTTATTCTTTCTTACCCACCATTTCATCTTCCCGCTATATCACCAAAAATAACGTGATACGATTAGCGTATTATGCCTTGATTCCCTCTCTCGAGTACTTGATGGAGCCCCTGGTTATATCGATCTCGATCAGGTTGTCCTCTTCGTTGATCTCCGATAAGAGCTCCATGAGGCCGTGTTGCCTCAGCACCGAATCCGGCAGAAGGTTCGTCAGGAATCCTCTCCTCGTATCCGGCAATGGCTTCAGCAGCGCTTTAGGCTTTTCAGGTGCAACGAAATGGCCATCGGGGAGCGAGATCTCGATGAGGTTCTCGTCGTCGGATATGGAATCCTCGGAGCTCGCCGTCGAGTGGCAAGCATCCTCCGGCAGAGACTCGTCGTCGTCGAAGTTGGAGAACTGCGACGCGCTTCGACTTAGACTCTCCTGTGTGCCGCTGTCGGATGAAGTCCAAGTGTGCGTCAACTCTCCCTCTCCAGACCCGGCGACTGCTGCGTCGACCTTCTTGTCAGCAAAAACTTGGTCAGCTGGTGATGGTTTCTGGATCGAGTCGGACTTGACGAGCTGCCTGATCCTTGGCAAAGAGAACGGAAGAGAAGAGGAGAGCGCCAGAACGAACAAGGTGGGAAGAAATACTGAAGCCAAATGATTACTGCAACAACTCCAGCAGCTAAACGGGAGGAGGAGACATAGTGCGATGGCCACCACTCTAGCATGGCTGGGGAAGCAAGGAATTGCCATTTGATCAACAAGTGGTTGAAGCATGAGCAGGAAATCTCGGAGGCAACTGATAGGACCTCGAATCAATAAACAACAAGAGAAGACGAAGACGGCTGTTGGAATAGAATGCTTTACTGCTCAGCAAGATTTGATGTAGCACAACTCACCAACTCAGATCCCACCTGCAAGGAAGAGAGAAGGAAAGATGGTGAAGTCTCGGCCTGAAACAGTAAAGCAATTGCAGAAGAGAGGTAGATGTGTGTGGTGGTGGGGGGGGGGGGGGGGGAGAGGGGGGCGGGGGGAAGGTGGTGATGCTTTTTCCCTACTGTCTAGGCTTTTACCACCTCCCCCATTGCCCACACTTCTCCGAGGAATAAATTACTCTCTCCCACATCTGAGCCTTCTCTAAGAGCACACCATAAGGTGGTGGTGGTCCTGTTCCTGAGTCTTGATTCTCTTGGGAAGGCCATGGGTGGTGGCTTCACTGCATAGGTTTTGAGCTCCCATGACTTGGAACTCGAGCAACCATATGCAGGAGCTTCAGACCACCACATGGCACTTTCCCCCTTCCATCAGAGAAATCGAAAGAAACAGGTCGAACAAAGGTGCCAATATTTTATATGCATCTCATTCAAATTTCTGCAGCTCCATGACAGATCAAGAAAACCAATCCTATTAAGTTGAACGCAAACCATAATATCTTTGTTCTTAGTTTGCAGGAAAAAGGCCATCGTACACCTAAACCACTAACATATTGTCTTGAGATCCCATCTCGATCAACACCAGTAAAACCATCTTCTTCATGAATGAATCACTTACCTCGGCAATGCAACTGCTGCAATCCTTCAACTACAGCCACCATATTCCCATACGAATGCAGCATCGTTTACATCGATCTGAGGAAACCTAACTGGCTTGGACTCTTACCCAACAAACTTAAGATACAAGGAACCTGCTGTGATCCACAACAACAACAACATTTATCAGATATGTTGCTCTATCCACCAGAGATCTTGCGATCTATGATTAGTTATCTGGATTCAAGGAGGTTGTCTGTTGTTTGTGCTGCTAATGATGGGCTCAGATGTGGCTTTCTTATCCGGTAATGATGCCTGAGTCCGACGCCTAATCGACTAAAATCCCACACATACCAATGGAGGAGGCCCCTCTGTGTCATTTGTGCATGTTTGAACATCATTCACCGTTGATTGTGCCATAAAGTGGGTCCTTGAAAGGATTCCTCCTTTGAGCTTTTGGAAGTATGTTCTTCCTGTCTTAGTCTCCTCTGTCTTCTTTTCTTCCAATCCAAATGCATCAACAGTAAATCTATGGGGACAAGTAATGTTCTATTAGCCTCATTTTTTTATCTGATGATTAATCTTCAACAGTGTTATATATATATATATATATATGTATATATGTATATATTTATGTATGTATATGTGTATATATATATGTATATATATACACATATATATAGAAATATACATACATACGTATATGCATATATATATTCAAAAGTTATAATTATCAGTACAATGTAAAATATTTGTTTAGTTTCACTATGAAGTTATATAGCATCAAGAAAGTCCATTTGGGCAAACAAAATATTAATAAAATCAATTTTTTTATCAATTATGTTATGTGGCGAACATAATAATAACTATTAACTATTAAAACACAAAAATGCATGATACATATGCATAAGCGAAGAATATAATAGAAATAATAATAACAACAACAACAACAACAACAACAACAATAACCAAATCATATTAGTGATGCACATATGGATATTATATCTAGAAATAACTATTAGATATAGCATGTCCCGTTTAGATATAAACAAATATACAATATAGTACTCTTATATAAGTATTTTATATTTTAAAAAGACTTTTTGCTTTTCTTTATTCGCCAGTAATGGTTTACACTGTGATAGTACAACATCCACCAAAATCACTCTGCATATGATTGATTACAAACAAACCAACATTTCTGACATATATTAGTGTGTTACGGGATTGATAGCAACTGCCATTAAATCTCTTAATTAAAACGTAATCCCTCAACGTATATGAGATGTGTAGTATTATTATTCATTATAAATCATTCTAGCATGATGTACACAAAACATATATAAATTTTGTGTCTCTCGCATATCATCCACATTTTGCCATTGAAATAATGGCAAACTTTAACTCCACTAAATAATATACTTAAACATATTTAATAATTAGATGTGTCATATGCTTAAGTAATTTTTATTTGGTAAGATTTTGTTGCTATCTTAGTATTCTCTTGTGCATATGGCACAAGTTGGAAACTAGTGCGTGTAGGTTGTTCTAATAAAAACTCCAAAGAAGGGACAAAGGTAGGCATAGTGCGTGACACTTGACCTTCTCAATAGCGATTCAAATCATGTCTTCATTATCCCTTTTTATTTAAAAAATTAAATTATATAATCTTTTATAGTCTAGCAGTGTCTTAGCTTTAGGACTAATAAAACATCTTACAATAACATCTCATCTAATTTTAAGTAAGTTACGGCTAAGATGAACTTGGCTAAATCATAAATATATTCTTTGGCTTACCCACTTCTAAAGGTACCAAGAAAATTGTATATAATATGTTCAGCATTAAGAAGAGAACGATTTAGATAAAGATAATCATAAAATAAAAAAATTAAATATTTAAAGATAAGATTATGTACATTAACCCTTCTTAAACCTTATACGAATGGAAACTTAATGCATTAGGTATATCTTTTTTTTAAGTGTTAGTTATTTTAACTGATAAAGATTTTGGCGGTTTATCATAATGTCTTACACTCAAATCTCATCTTTGTCACCATTATTTTAAAAAATTAATAATAAAAAAAATTAAACATCTTAAAATTATTGTGACTCCTAAAAGAAGACTCATGTGGTTAGTCATGACCTTATTTTTAATATTATAAAGATCAAAATGGATAGCATGAGTCTTTGTTTTCTAGGAGGAAGGTCCTTATCTAATCTATAATTAGTTTCATATTTATTTTGAAAAAGATCTTGATATCAAAGATATAAAGATTAATAAATGAGTTCTTAAAACTAGAACATTCAAATCATATCTCAAAGGAAAATTTATGGAATCGGATTGTTCTTGTAATGTATGGAGATTTTTCTTTGGACTTCTCGAGACACATCGAATTCTAATTGGAGATAAAAATTATTCACATCTGCTATGTTTTTATTTTGGTGCACATTGACTACATTTAAACTTGTGATTTTAGTAGACTTATTTATAATGGCAACTACACTAACCTCCTCCAACCAATATAGATTTTTGATATCCCTCCCCTTAATGTGGAAATCTATGTTTATCAATAGTGAAGCTCCTAACTGTCTTGTTGTCGATTTAATTGAATCTAAGGGCTAGAAGGAAGGTAACGAAAAAGATTCTCAATTCCTAACATTGTTGTTTCCTTGCGATAATGTGTGCGTGGAATCTAACCCCAAGTACTAGCATACAAACTTTTTTTTAATGATAATAGGTTCTTGTTGATGATCGTAACATAGATTGGTATAAATTTTGAAAACTCCCTATTAAGGATAATTGTTTCGAGTACTAAATTTATTTTGATAATTAAGTTAGACTGGTATATATTAGTCAATACCGATATATCATATGCTGGTACATCTATGTGTATCAACTTTTTGAAAAAGAAAGACAAAGAAAGACAAGAGAAAAGATAGGCAAACGAAGATAGGAAACAAAAAGAAGAAACAAAAAATAAGAAAACAGTGGAGGAACAAAAAGAAATAATAGAAGAAGAAAAGAAGAGAAGGAAGAAGAGGTGGGGAAGTATCTATACGAGAGATTGACATTAGCAAATAACATCAGTGATGATATCGAACAACAACGATGGTGATGGTGGCATCGATAAGAAGAAGACTAACGAAATAGTGACGATGACAGCAGTTTTATAAGAAGAGGACTTACGAATTATTTTAAATTTTTTTTAATGATAATAGGTTCTTGTTGATGATCGTAACATAGATTGGTATAAATTTTGAAAACTCCCTATTAAGGATAATTGTTTCGAGTACTAAATTTATTTTTGATAATTAAGTTAGACTGGTATATATTAGTCAATACCGATATATCATATGCTGGTACATCTATGTGTATCAACTTTTTGAAAAAGAAAGACAAGAGAAAAGATAGGCAAACGAAGATAGGAAACAAAAAGAAATAATAGAAGAAGAAAAGAAGAGAAGGAAGAAGAGGTGGGGAAGTATCTATACGAGAGATTGACATTAGCAAATAACATCAGTGATGATATCGAACAACAACGATGGTGATGGTGGCATCGATAAGAAGAAGACTAACGAAATAGTGACGATGACAGCAGTTTTATAAGAAGAGGACTTACGAATTATTTTAAATTTTTTAATACTAAATTGGATAGACCCATCGCTATATTATTTTTTTTTCTTAGTTGAATTAGACCGTTCGAATGGGGGTGGTTTGCATATTGGTCCACATTTGGATCTATACATATCATCCCTTTCTAACAATTTTGAGCACCACAGTAAACCTCGCTTTTGGCTAGGCCTTAGGGTGTTGGTCTTCTGCTGAAAATTTTTACATATCAAACTTCCTACCTCTTGCATGCTTGTTGCTATGAATTTGTCTCAATCCTTCCAATGCTGGCTTTGTAATTCTGAATTTGAATCACTGAGCTATCTATTCTGCATTGTAATATTGTGTTGAACTTGATAGGAAGAGGCGATACATCTATCAAACAGAAGAAGAATAGGACAAGCTTCAATCTTCTATATTTCTCTCAAGAAAAACTCTTTTACAATTTCAGAAACTCTATATGACTCATGACCCAACATATGGGGTTTATATAGTCCCCAAAGATACATTATATTAATTGTATTCAAGATGAATCATTCTCTTTCAAGAAACCCTCTCAAGAACTAATAACCAATTTGACTTATCTTTCCATAAACTTTTAATCCATTTTTTCTTCTTCAAGTAATGAATCTTCCTCTTGATGCAATGAATCTTTCTTTTGATGAAAATGAACCTCTTTATGATATTTGAACAAGTTTAATTCCAACATTCTCCCCCCTTAAACTTGTTCCATCTAGTATGCCAAGTTTCTTTCGAAGTTGTTGAAATATTTCAAATTTGAGAGGTTTTGTAAGTATATCAGCCACTTGTTCACTAGTCTTGACATGATGTAGCTCCACTTCTTTATTTTTGATATGATCTCTTATGAAATGAAATCTTGTATCGATATGCTTCGATCTTTCATGATAGACTGGATTCTTGGCTAAGGCAATAGCTGATTTGCTTATCAACATAAATCTTGGTTGACTTCTCCTATGACATATGAAGTTCTTGGAGTAATCTTCTTAGCCATATTGCATGACAAACACTAGAAGAAACTGCTATATATTCTGCTTCACAAGTTGATAGAGCAACGATCCGTTGCTTTTTTGAAGACCAAGTGAATGCAACTTCACCAAAATAAAATACAAATCCAATTGTACTCTTCCGATCATCATAGTTTCCGGCCCAATCACTGTCACTATATCCAATAAGCTCCAACTTTTTAGATGATGAATAAAACATTCCATACTCAATTGTTCCTTTAATATATCGTAAAATTCTTTTAGCGATATTTAAATGAGATGTCTTAGGAACTTCCATATGTCTACTTATTAAACCAACTCCAAATAGTATATCAGATCGAGTGCATGTCAAATACCTTAAACATCCAACTAGACTTTTATAATAAGTTGGATTAATGTATTTACCTTCACCTTCCTTGGTCAACTTGGTGCCATATTCAACAGGTGTATCTATAGGATGACAATCTTCCATAGAAAACTTCTTTAAAACCTCCTTTGCATAATTTTCTTGTGAGATAAAAATTCCTCCATTATCTTATATAACTTCGATACCGAGAAAATAAGTCATTAAGCCCAAGTCGGTCATCTCAAACTCCTTTTTCATAGAGTGCTTAAAATCTTTAATCATGGAGCTACTATTGCTTGTAAATATTAAATCATCTATGTACAGGCATACAAACAAAATATCTCCACTAGAGTTGATTTCGAATAAAGAGCATGTTCATGTGGACATTTAGAAAAACCATTTTGAATAAAATAAGTATCTATTCGAGAATTTCATGCTCGTAGGGCTTGTTTAAGTCCATAAAGAGCTCTCTTTAACTTGTATATTTTGTTTTCTTGTTCACGAATAATAAAACCAGGGGGTTGTTGAATATATACCTCTTCTTCAAGAACTCCATTAAGAAATACTGATTTGACATCCATTTGTAAAATTTTCCATTTCATTTGAGCTGCTAGAGAGATAAGTAATCTTATTGTCTCTAGTCGAACAACTGGTGCAAATACTTCTTCATAGTCAATCCCATATTGTTGTTTGTATCCCTTTGCAACCAAACGGGCCTTGTATTTCTCCACCTCTCCTTTTGCATTTCTTTTTGTTTTGAAGATCCACTTAACACCGATAGCTTGGTGGTCTTCTGGAAGTGTAGTAAGCTCCCATGTATTATTTTTATTAATGGCATGAATCTCTTCATTCATGGCTTGTCGCTATTTTTCATCTCTATAAGCTTCTTCGAAGGTTAATGGATCATATCCTGCAAAAAGACAAAATAAGGAAAGTTCATCTTTGTTAGTATCAATCTTTCGAGTCACATCATATAGGTCCTGAATCGGTCTTGTCCTTCTTATAATTAGACTTCTTGAATCATGTGACCTAGCTGATCTAGGTGATGATTCCGGCAAAGCCACTTCAGTGCTTGCTTGTATTATGTCATCTTCTTCTGAATCAATAGCCTTCTTATGCTTCTCATCACTTTTTCAGTTCCAAATCTGTTGTTCATCAAACTCAACATCTCTTGACATCACAACTTTATTTGTGATAGGATTGTAGAGTTTGTAACCATTGGAATTCTCTAGATAACCTAGCAAAATACATTTCTGACTTTTATCCTCCAATTTTGTTCTCTTTTCTTCTAGTATCTTGGCAAATGCAACACTTCCAAAAATCCTCAAATGATCAACTCTTGGTTTCTGTAAGCTCCATGCTTCTTCTGGTATAACATTACCAATTCACTTTGTAGGAAACCTGTTAAGCAAATAAACTGCACAAGCAACAACATCTCCCTAAAATTCTTTAGAAATTTTTCTTTCCTTTAACATGCATCGAACCATATTAAGGATAGTCCTATTTTTTCTTTCTGAGATACCATTTTGTTGAGGTGTGTATGGCATAGTGAATTGATGTAGAATTCCATTATTTCTACAAAAACTTTCAAATTCATTTGATATATATTCACCACCCCTATCTGTTCTTAAACATTTAATCTTACAACAACTTTGTCTTTCAACCAAATCCTTAAATTCTTTGAATTTACTTAAAACTTCTTTCTTTTCTTGTAACATATAAACCCAAGTTTTGCCACTATGATCATCAGTGAAGGTAAGAAAATACCTGCTTCCTTCAAGTGATACTAGATTGATAGGGCCACAAATGTCTGAGTGCACCAGATCAAGTCGATGCCATGCTCTTTTTGTCCTTCTAACTTTGAAAGGCTTTCTTTCTTGCTTACCCATGACACATACTTCACATAATTTTGATGGGCGATCAATTTTTGGCATTCCTGTCACCATATTATACTTCTCTAAAAGTTTCAAAGCTTCAAAATTTAAGTGAGCATATCTAAGATGCCAAAGTGTAGAAATATCCTCAATATCAACTTTAAAATAATTTGATTGATCAAAAATACTTAAATGTAGAGGAAACATTCTATTCCTTGTCATTTTCACATGTGATATCAATGTGTGTTATCACGAATTGAGAGAGCCATATCTTTCATCTCAATATCATAACATTTTTTAAGTAATTGTCCCAAGCTTAGAATATTATTTTTTATATCAGGAACATAATAAACATCTGAAATGCATAATTCTTTGCCATTATTAAGTTCAAGGAGAATTTTACCTCTGCCTCTTACTGGTCTTTGAGACAAATCACCAAATGTAATGTTCCCGGAATAACTTGTATCCATTTCTGAAAATAGCTCTTTGATGCCACACATGTGATTTGAGGCTCTTGTATTTAGATACCATGTCATAGACTAATCCTCTTTCAAATTATCATAACTCATTAACAAAACTTGATTTTCGTTCTTTTCTTCCTCAACAAAATTTGCCTTATCACCTTGATTGTTAGGATTATAATAACATTCATAAGAGTAATGTACATACCTTTTACAAATATAGCATTGTATTTCAGATCTTTTAGAGTTTCTGCCACGTCCACGGCCTCGGTCACGTCCTCGACCATAACCTTGACCTCTTTGGCTAGAATTTTCTCCAGCATCTTCATTGTTTGGAGATTCTTGATTGGTATGATTTCTGCCTCCTCTTCCTCTTTGTCCTCGTCCTCTTCCTCTTTGAAAATTTGATTTACCTTTATTTTCAAGAGTAAGCTTGGTTTGTAGTGCTTGCTCCATTGTTTTGTTTTCTCCTCTTTTTGTAATCCTTTGTTCATGAACTTGAAGGGAACCCATAAGTTCTTCTAAAGACATTTTTTCCAAATCTTTAGATTTTTCAATCGCAATAGCAATAAAATCAAATTTTGGATCTAGAGATCTTAATATTTTTTCTATTACTCTCTGATCATTTACTTGTTCACCATTTCGTCTCATTTGATGAACAATAGAAATGATTTTTGAGAAGTAATCAGAAATAGTTTCAGAAGTACCTTGTTGTAATTTTTCAAAGTCGGCTCGTAAAACTTGTAAATGAAGTTTCTTTACCTTATCAACACCACCGAATGCTTTTTGAAGCATTTCCCAAGCCTCCTTTGAAGTATTTGCTAGAGCGATGATTTCGAACATTGTATCATCAAGCCCTTGATAGATCGTGAACAAAGCCTTTTTCTCCTTCTTCCTTCTTTCTTTGAGTTGTTTTCTTCCTTCTGCATTCATTGCTCCTTCTTCTGCTTGACTTGGTTTAGCAAATCCATCTTCTACAAACTCCCATACATCTTGGGAGTCTAGAAGAACCTTCATTTGGATGCATCATATGTCATAATTTTCTTTTGTCAATCTGGGGATCTAGAGTTGGATGGTACTTGAGGAAGAGGTCATGGCTTAACCTATGCTCTGATACCAAATGTTGAACTTGATAGGAATAGGACAAGCTTCAATCTTCTATATTTCTCTCAAGAAAAACTCTTTTACAATTTCAGAAACTCTATATGACTCATGACCCAACATATGGGGTTTATATAGTCCCCAAAGATACATTACATTAATTGTATTCAAGATGAATCATTCTCTTTCAAGAAACCCTCTCAAGAACTAATAACCAATTTGACTTATCTTTCCATAGATTTTTAATCCATTTTTTCTTTTTCAAGTAATGAATCTCCCTCTTGATGCAATGAATCTTTCTTTTGATGAAAATAAATCTCTTTATGATATTTGAACAAGTTTAATTCCAACATATTGCACAACAATTCCGAGATCTCTTCAAAATGCTTACTCCTTTTGCTATTGTTGCCAAAGGAAGGTGAGCACTGATCCACAAGGCTTGTCTGACTAGTAGATTTTGGACGCTATGGCATGCCAAGAATGATACCAAGTTCAACCAAATTCAAGATAAGAGTCTAATGTTTAGAACTCTCGCATATGCTACTTCCTACATTAACACCCAAAGATCTAAAGGTAATGCAAGGATATGCAGTGATTCAGTCAATTGGAGCAGCCCTAACTAAAACTGGTTCAAACTTAATATAGATGAGTCATGGTCTGACAGTCATATTTGTGGTGGTATAGGTCTTGTTATTCTTGAGGGCAATGCTACTTATCGTTGTTGCGAATGAGGGTTTATAAGTTGCTATAGCTGAAGGAATCAAATTTATTGAGCTTGACAGTAATTCTGCACTACTAGTTGACATCAATGAAAGAGGAATCCCTTATTTGAAGACTTTTTGATGCTGTGAGAGTACTGTTGACTGAGTTGAGTAGTCAAGCTTGCTAGAAGCTCACATAGATCATTTTGTAAAATAAATTTACGTTTGCTGTGGGGATAAAAGAAGTAATTGGGACACATCATAATCCACAGTGGCCTTGAGGCATGCAATCTTGATAGGAAAAGATCATCTTGAGATATGATTATGATAGGTTAGAAAACAAGGAGACATGGATGGACCATATGAGTTGGAGGAGTTAGGCAAACTATAGTTTCTTCTATGTTATGCAGCTAATGTTACTACGAGATCGACCGCTTCACATTTGAACAAATCAATGATAGAAGAGGAGGAGGTTATAGAAACCATGCATGCCAAGTACGATCCTTAATGAACAAGGAGTCGATCTGAGGTCAGTGATGACCATGGCAGACACAAAGTTGATCATGAATGAGATGTGACTCCCAAAAATGAAGTACCAAGTCAACGAGTCGAAGGACTTAAAGTGAGAGAAGATGTGGTGATTGACACACCTGTCGGTCAGTTGGCAGGGTTGGCCATATAAAGCAGTGTCACATGAACCCTACTTGGCCATGCGTGCTCTGTCAGTATTGTCCTCTTCTCAGGTTTTAATACGGTGCTGGAGCTGTAATCCATGGTGATTGTGCTTGGGGCATCCCCTCCTGCATGCATTGAGAGGATACATAGGATGGTGGGGACTACAGTTCAGGAAAACTGGGTACACATTGCAGCACCATTCAAGGCATGCAGGCCATGGAGGGGAACACCATATCAAGCTTAGCATTGGAGGATGCTTGTGTAGCCTTGGGCAATGAGCATGTCGGACTCTTGCATGCCCTAAAAATAAGGGTTTACATTGGTTTGATCTCGTGTGTGTGTGTGTGTGTATATATATATATATATATATATATCTCAAGCCTTTGGTATAGAAACCACTCTCAACCTTATCAAGTATAAATAATTTATTATTTTATTATTTAGATGAAAATAATGATAGAAAAAATAACAACAACGTGATGATGCATAAAAATGTCATCAATCTAAGCCATCTAGTGTTGTATAATTCGGGCTAAAATTGTTGTCTGAAAAATATTTCAAGAAAAAAATAATTACTACTTATACTGTGAAACTATATGATATCATATAGGTTTTGGAAGGGGTTATGACTGCAACAAAAAACTATAATAATATTATAAAATATTATAGTGCTTAGGAATTTGAGAATCAAACTCTCTTTCTTACTAGTTAACAAATTTGTACATCACCAAATCTTTGAAGTAAAATGAAACATATAAGATATCTCACATTATACAAGACAAAACTTGAAAATAGATGTAGCAAAAAACATAGGATTTAATGAAAGATATAAAAATATTTTTTTAGAAAAGTAAAAGGAGTACAGCCTATCATTATATGAAAGTAAAAGTGTTTTCTATATACAGGGCCTATTTGACCACTATGAACATAAACCATATGAAAACAAAGTCGAGTTTCTATATTAATCTATCTTATTATATTCATTTGTAGGCAGCATATGTGTCAGCAAAAGGGGGTAATCTTACTCTGTATTGAGAAACCTGCTTTGGTATGATGAACTGACAGACAATTCAACCTTTTGTCAGATAAATTGACTATCAGAATTCATGGTAAAAAGGTTGGCAACACAAATTGAAGATTCATCACATGCCACAGCCAAAAATGCCTTATTTGTCATCTCGATGTGTCATTTTAATGATGTTTCATCTGCCCTAGACCTTGTATTTCTTCCACCATTTGAGTGTTTTTGCATCTTCCATAGATAATCAAATTTGATCATTAAGCTACCTATTTACCATGTTGCTGCTCCATGCCCCATTTCTGAGCAAATCATCATTTCTCATAGTATTCGGATGCCATGTCCCTTACAAGGAGTCAATTCTTCTTCTTGACACCAAATTCATGTAAAAACATCCAAATCTCTATGTTTCGGATTTCTTTCCTAATTAGAATGTAGCATGTTTACTTTAAGTCTCTAGAGAAACAATTTTCATATATCAAATATGATTATTTGATCGTAAAAAAACAACAAATTGTACTTGTAGTTATAGTTTTTATTTATATATCACTCCAATTTTAACCACAGTAAATTCTATTACTGTACTTAGAAATTGTGATAATAGATTGCCATCGCCAAAAGGTGTAATTGTGACTTTTAAAACCACAAGCAAAGGTCTAACATATTAATACGATGATTCAATTGCAGTAATAGATATTTTTTTCCAATAAATAAAAATCAAGTTAGTAATTCATATGTCACTATGGATCGATAATTACAGTAATAGATACTTTTATCTTACGAATAAAAATCACAGTAATAATTTAGTTATTAACACGATTATTCACTTGCAATAATGGATATTTTTACCCTCCAAAGGAAAAATAAAGTAATAGTTTAGCTATTGTTGTAATAATTCAAATTGTAGTAATAGATACTTTTACCATACAAAGGACAACTACAGTAATAATTTAGTTATTATCATGATTATTCAATTACAATAATAGATACTTTTACCCCGCAAAGGAAAATCACAATAAAATAAATATATTTTTTTTATAAAAAGGAAAATTAAAAATTAGAAACTAAAATAGTAATGAAAAGATCAAGTGATACATACAATTACTCTTTCTATATCCTCGTCCACTAGTATTTTATTATTTTCTTATGACTGATAATAAAAATATCATCTCTAGTTAATTTCTTTCTTAACTTAGCTTCCTAACAAAATATAAAAGACAATACTATTTGTAAATATAAAAATATATAAAATATTTATGAAAAATTTACTTACATTTTTATCAATAACCTGACATAACTTTTTTTTTCCCTAAAATATGTGGCATTTTTTTGTTTTGACGTATTGACTTTATTTCTCTTGGTAAGATTATGAAAATATGTTTTAAAAACCATAAAATTGACAATAAAAAATGATAATATAAGATTCAATATTTGCATACACAAAATGACACTAAAATGTTTAACTGAAATGAATTCAAGAGTATTATATACCTATCCTTTAAAAAAGAGTTTTAGTAAATAACAAGACTAATCTATTGGTCTCTATTGATTCTATCAGAAATATTTTTTTAAATAATAAGAATGGATTTTAAGTTACTCTTTCTGTTTCTCCATTTTGAATTAATTGATTATAATATCCACTTAACTACATCTTTTTGACTATCAGGAAAAAATCAAGCTTTGATTACAAATTAATATTATAAATATCAATTAGTAAATAATTACTTAGGATTAAATAACTTAGGTTGTGGCAAGAATCTGCCGAGGGCAGCGATTCTTCCTGTGAGGTCGCTGATTGGGAGACCGCCGGCCGTGGATTCGCTTCTGTAAGGGGTTCTTACCGGCGGGTTTTCACCGGCGGCAGCAGGGGAGGGTAAAAACTACATAATAAAAAATGGTGACATGTTTTGATCCTAATGATAATTGTTTTAGTGATAACAATAATATTTGTCACCAAGTAAAATATCAAGTGTCATAATCATAAGATTTTTGTTAATAATATAAAAAAATATATTTTAATTTCATGATTAATTTATAAATTTAATATTATTCTCACTGATGATCTTTTAATGATAAATTTTTTTCATTGCTAATAATTTATTTTTGGAGATAATTCCATCAATAATCATCTTTTAATAATAATAATATAAATGGATGTTGTGAAAAATTTTATGGTTAGTAATAAGGTTTTCTTATAGTTATTAATCGCATTAAGTGATGAATCGTTTAATTTTTTCACAGCGACAACATATCGATTTGTAATATAATGTTAATGATAGTGATCCTCATGCGAATGCCATAGATGATACGTCGCGATTAAGATATAAAAATATAGAGAGAAAATAAAAAAAAAACAATTACTACAGTTTTCCCAACTGGAATCTTTGATTCATCTATTACTACAGTTTTGAAGCAATTAAAAGTATAAGTTAAAAACTTTCTAATTAAAATACTAACTACGTGATCATAAATGTCAAAAGTTCATATATACTTTATCATCTCTCTTGTGAAGTTTTTGGGTGTTGTATTTGAGTATATCACGAGTTTGAATTATATATTAATCTTTTTTTTATAGTATTTAATCAAAAATATTTATGCCTAAACTATTCTTCACTTGGGATTTATGCACACACACTAAAGCATATATTAGGCATTTTCCTAACAATTTAAGTTTTTAGGATTTATGAACACGTGTTAGAGCTGGTCATGAGTTCAAATCCTTAATCTCATTGGCAGAATCATAAGACGACAACACAGTGATCAGGAAAGATACATGCTAATGGATTCAGCAGGGGGGAGGGGGAGGGGAAGGGGAAGGAGAAGGGAAAGAAACATATTGCAGCATTCATCACCAATCATGTCAAACACCGAGCGACTCAATATGCATAGTCATAAGAGAACTCGGAGATACCGACCATGGCGCTCAGCACCTGAGACAGGAGGTAGAAAGCGCCGGCCAACACGACGATGATGAGAACGGCAGTGATGGGGTTCTTCAGCAGCTCAATGATTGGCTGCGATATGGTGTAGATGGCTCCGGTGCTGACCGTGAGCGCGTACAGGACGTACCGCCGGACGTTGTCCCAGAACTCCTCCATCAGAGGGCCTTCGGGCCCCAGGGCCAGAGCCTGGCGCTGCGGGTCGATCCCCATGAGAAGAAGCGCGAGGCCGAGAGAAGCGCCACCGAGGAGCAACCACCTCGGGAGCTCAGCGGCGGGGATGGCTTCCGCTTTCTCCTTCTCCACGGGTGTCGGTGCCTCGGATTTGACGGTGGCTGCTGTTGGTGCGTGATTGAGGGGTGATGAGTTCGATTGGAGCTTTGAAGGTGGTGGTGGCGGTGGTGATGGTGGTGTAGGGGATCGAACGGGGCGGTGGCCATTCATCGAGAAGCGGAGGTGAGGCTTGAGGTGGAGGACGCAGTTCATGGTTGGAACTGGTGACCAAGCATAGAGGATAAGCCTTGAGGCATGGTTAACACCTCTACCTGAGTGAGTGGCCGTGTCTTTTTCGGAGGTGGGTCATGTCCTTATTGCATGAAATTTCTCATATTGTGAAAGTAAATTGATCTAATCGATCGAATTATCTCATGTATTTTCAAAGTGCAAACATTCGATCAAAGTCCTACAATCATTAAAACCACAAATTAATTTGTGCATATTCACAAAATTGGAAAAAGAATGATTGCATGAGTTCATCATCAAATTTCTTGGATTCAAAATCACTAGCCTTTGTAGTGATATCAATATAGCATATGCTGTAGCAACAGGCAGCTCTCCACCGGGATAGGACTCTGTCTCGTTCGTCAGTTGGACACTCCTCTTATGAGCCCCTAAGGTATCTCCTCTATTGAAGTGGTGCATGCTAGACTAATGTTGGCGATGGTATGATTCGTAGCCATCCTTTGGAGCTTTACAAGCCTCCATCTTGGTCAAGCCTATCCGGGAAGGTCAAAGGATTGGATTTGTGTAAGGCAGATGGAAAGCTAGAAGGAAAGACTCAAAAAATTCAAAAAAAAGTTCAAAGCTCATACTGGAAGTATACCCGTTCAAAATGAACAAATCTGAATGAAAAATTCTTAAGCATCCCCTATGAGTTTCTTAAGAAAGTTCTTTTGAAAATATAGAAAGTATCACCGGAGATAAAGATTATATAGACTTAGCCGTTTAATTATATTTTAAATTTAACCAATTCTGATCGAGGGATCTTGGTTTGTAAAAAGGCAAGCTCTAACACTTGATTTTATAGAGAAAAAGTTTTTGTCCCTTGTGTGAATGGGTGGTTGAGACCCTATAATTATTTGGAATCGTTTTTATTGGGTTAGGTCACTAAGAGCCCAACGATAAATGTTTTAGCCCATGTATTTAAATCCATTAGGGTCATGATACATAACACAATTTCATAGCAGCCACTATAGAGAGAGAATTTTTTATAGATATTTTAAAAATTCATCCAACCATTTTTCTCAGACGATCGAACGGTGAGATTTTTATCAAATCGTGTTGATTTTTGGTAAAGATATTCTAGGCTTAATGATCTTCATTCTGAATGGTAGAGATCTAGTTTGAAGGTCTTCTTTATAGGGTTTTGACTTCTTAAATAGCAACTGTTCACCGATTGTTTTGTCACCGATCAATTTACTTCGATTCTTTGTTGGGCAGTATTTAGCCATTGGATTTAACTGAAATTTTATCCGCAAGTATAAGCCTTTTGGTTGTGCATTAATGTTGAAGATTTGGTTTGGAGGTTTTTTTAAATATCTCTTTTGTTGCTTCAATGAAGACTATGCTGCTAGTTTTTTACTTCGAACAGTTTCATCTCATTCAGCATTTGGATTGTCATTTATGGTTTGATTTAACTAATTTTTGACGAACATGTTCTAGACTAGTATTTCTTTAATCTAGGCCATATGTGTGTGACACGTTAGAGATTGAATCAAAATTTTCTCTCTTGATAATATTAAGTCAGTAAACATGAGGTAATTAAATTGACTCACATAGTCTTCCATCGTTATAGATAGGGATCGATTCTCGACGTAGTTTAAGTTGGTTGAGTCCCTCAAGGCTCACCTACATCATAATTTGCTATCTTGCCTATGACATAGAGATGTCACCGGTGACTTAAGGACATGGTATGCTTGGTCGAGTCTCTCGAGGGTGTATAATTGAATCAGACTCATCTTGTAACGATAGTGTTGACTTAACCGAACATCATGATTGGTCAAGTCTCTCGAGGCCATGATGGTTTGGAGGCCAAACATGATGAAAATCACAAGAAATTATGATGAGCAAAAGTTACCTACATTTTGGGCTTAGTGTGATTGGTCGAGTCCCTCGAGGTTATACTAAGATGCTGATTGAATCCCGATCCCCACTAAAAGTCTACCGGAGACTTCTGTTTCACGTGCTGAGGGTGTCGCGTGACTCGTCAGAAAAATAGTGAGAGTAGATTAAGATAAAAGTTCATATCTTATTTGTTTATTTTTTTATAAAATCTGTATGTTATTTATTTCTACTACATCTTTATTTTCAAGAAACATCGCTTTCAAATCCTTTACATACATACTTGATGTCAACCGCCTCACTAGTCCGAATTATACGGATTGGCTCCGTAACTTGAGAATTATTCTCACGGTGGAGAAAATCATGTACATCCTTGATATAGTAATGCCTATGCCCAAGGAAGGGGCAAGTGAGGATAAGATCGCTCGCTACGTGAAGTACATAGATGACTCCACTCTTACTTAGTGTTACATGTTGGGCTCCATGACTCTTGTGTTTCAAAGACAATATGAAAAGATGAATATCAGATCCATTCTTCTACATGTTTGTAAACTGTTTGAGGAATAGAGAAGGACTCAACGATATGAGATATCCGAGAGCCTCTTTCGCGCTATGATAACTGAGGGGACACTAGTTCAGAACCATGTCCTAAAGATGATTGAGCCGATAGAGAAACTCATAGGTCTAGGAGTGATCCTAGAGGATAACCCGTGTGTAGATCTTGTGCTTTAGTCTCTACCAGATTCATTTTCACAATTCATAATGAATTTTAATATAAACAAGCTCGAGGTGACTCTCCCTGATCTCCTCAATATATTGAGGGAGGCAGAGAGCACCATAAAAAAGGAGAAACCAATTCTCTATACTAGTGAGACCAGAAAGAAGAGAAAGACTGAAAAATCTCTTAAGAAGGGCAAAGGCAAAGGCAAACTGGGTGAAGCAAAGGTTGCTAAGAATGACCCGATGAAGGACAAAGGCTAGTGCTTCCACTATGACAAAGATGAGCACTAGAAGAGGAACTGCAAAGAATACCTTGCAGAGAAGGTGAAACAGAAGCTTGGAGAAGCTTCAGGTACATTCATGATCAATCTTCATTTGTCAAACTCTTATGATAACATATAGGTATTGGCTACCAGTAGTGCTTATCACATTTGTAACTTGTTGTAGGTTCTAGCAAGACCCAAGAGATTGGCGAGAGGCGAGATGGACCTCAAGATGGATAATGGAGCAAAAGTTGCTATAGTATATGTTGACGAGGTTGTCCTATATTTGCTTGGTGAAGCTATTATTACATTGGATACATGTTATTTTGTTCATTCTATTATCAAAAATATTATTTTCATTCTATGTTTGACAGTTAGTGAATATAAATTAGTTTTTGAGGACAATAGTTGTTCAATAATATTAGATGATAAGATCATCATGAGAGGAACATTGCATAATGGTTTGTTTATACTAGACACTGCTCCACATATCATGAAGGTAAGTATGTCCAAGAGGAAACAAGATGAGGTGAACAATACATACATATGACATTATAGGCTAAGTCACATCCATGAGGGAAGGATTGCTAAAGAATGGATATGTAGATCCATTCGATTATGAGTCATATGTAACTTGCGAGCCATGCCTTCGTGAAAAACTAACCAACTCCTTTTAGTGGAACTGGAGAGAGAGCCATTGAGCTACTAGAACTTATATATAGTGATGTATGTGGACCCATGTCAACTCATGCCATAGGTGGTTACTCATACTTTATTACTTTTATTAATGATTTCTCAAGGTATGAACATGTGTACTTGATGAAGTACAAGTTCGAGGCCTTTGAGAAATTCAGATAGTATAAGAATGAAGTGGAGAACTAAACTGGAAAGAGTATTAAGATTCTTCGATCAAATCAAGAAGGTGAGTACTTGAGTATAGAGTTCACCCAGTTCATTAAGGACTATGAGATCCTATCCCAAGAAGGGGCAACCCATTCTTGATTATGTTGTGCACGTGAGGAAGAGTTTTGGGTAGCGATTTGAGGAGCATCTTCGCAGCCCCTGCCATATAGATCACCACTAGAGAGGAAGATAGTTGACCTCCTTCATTCTCTCCCATAGATCTATAGGTTTTTAGGGATATACGATATTCCTAGGTAATTCTGTTACTTGTAGTTTTTTGGTTTCGTGGGTTTCTGCGCACCAATTTTTGCATGACGATGAAACCTTATTTTCTACGAGAATTCTGAGATTTTATTTTTATATTCTTCTGTTGCATATGTGATGTCATCCCAGATTTCCCAACAACTTCAACTAAGATTATGCTACTGGTTTTCTACTTTGAACAGTTTCATCTCATTTAGCATTTGGACTATCATTTGTGGTTTGATTTAATAGATTTTTATTGAGCATGTTCTAGACTAGTGTTTTCTGAATGGTATAGATTATATTTGGATATAGTAAATACTTTCTAAAATTTAACAGTAGCTACCTTTGTGATTTCTATCTTTGTTTAACGGGTATTTGAGTTGTGGGTTTTGAATTTATTGTAGAACAAATTCGTTTGTGGATCTTTATTACTGTGAACAATATTTTTATAGTGGAGATTTTGATTTGGACTAGAAGAGGTCTCATGATTTTTATCCTTAAGGTGTTTTTCACATAAAAAATTATTGATATTCTTATGTGCTTGACTATGATTTAATTGTTCATTGCTTATATACTCAAGATAGTGTTCCTAACATATTCATACAAGTGGGGAGAAAATTTTTGATAATTAATTGTTTGCATCCACATATATTTTTATCCATTTTTTTCAACAATTCTTTTATCATAATATCCTTTACAAGTTAGCTAAATTAGTGAAAAAACTTTTTACGCGGGATAATATCACTCTCACTAGATGTGGGGGAAGTACATGTAAATCCATATGCCTATGAACATATCTAAAACTCTTCCTCAAGGATTATGGATAAGGATTAGTTTTATTAAGTTTTTTCAATCCATTGTTTATGAGAATATACTAAATTTTTACTTCTATCATGGAAGAACAGGTCATAAGATATTTACATGCTAAAATAGTTTGAAATGAGAGAATCCGAGATGCAATGAGAGAAGATTAGGATTCTTATAATAAGGTGGAAGTTAAAGATGAAACTATATAAATCATGGGTAAGGGTCCAAAGAAAGCCTCATTATGGTCAAATCGAATCAATTCCATAACCAAAATGAAATGAGATAATAAGAGGCCGAGAGTGGGCAGGTCTCACTCGACCACATTATATAGGCCAAGCCCAGTTAGACGGTTTATGGGGTGTTTTCAATGAAGACATGAGTTCGAGGGGATTGTAATGGACCCAAATAGTGATTTACTTATTATGTCAAACATTGTATTAAGCTTTCAAAGGGCAATTGAGTCACCTCTGGTTCCCATGGTGAGTCAAACTAGCAGTTGTAGGTTGTCACCACCCGTAGTAGAAGGGTGGGGTCCCATGCAACGTCAATGTTAATGTCTCTTTGCTTAAGATACAAGCAAAGGAGTGATGGTGGGGGATGCTCTTACCATCTTTATCCTTTCTCTACCCTATCCATCTAAACTCAGAGATGGAGGTAGGGAATATGAACAATGAAGATTTTCACTTTTAAGAGAACAAATCAAAGGAAACTAGTAAATGAATCTAAGCTTACATCTCAATACATCCTCACTGACAAAAAAAAGTAGAATAAGTGTTTTGGAGAATCACTCAACTGAGATGGAGCCCGAATTTGTTCCAGAGGAAGATGACCTTAGTAAATGAGAGTCATCTATAGCCAAGAACATAAAGCTTCAAAGAAGACTGAAGTATTAATCCTTTGTTATTTGTCTTAAACATCATTTTAAGAAAAAAATTAGTATTTTGCAACGGGATAAGGTTTGAAAGCCCAATTATCCCGAGCCTCATGTTTTAGAGGTTGAATCTTCTAATCTGATTTTATAAATTTCTTATCTTAGAATTATAGGGGGTGATAAAAAAGGATTGTTTGTCTTGCTTTGTTGAAGACTCAAAGAGGGGTGTGTATAACTCTTAAAGAAGTTTGAAAGATATTGATTGAGTGGTTTTGTTGAGGCAGAGGAGAGATTAGAAGGATCTTATTAAGCTAGGATAAGGAGCATATGTAGGCAAGAACTATCAACAGAGACAAACAATTCTTAAACATAATATTCAACTCCATAATTTGTTTTAATCATTACTATAATTTATGTAAGTATATATCATGTTTTACAAAGGAATATTTGGAATATGCTTACATCTTATGATTTCATCGAGGTGCCTTGATTGTTTATAGTGATATGAATATTATTTCTCATCCTAAAGATAAATTAGGAGGAAAGCCATTTTCTTTTTCTAAATTTGTTATGAATTTTAGAAACTTTATTTTTAATACCAAAATAATTGATCTTAATTTTCAAAGACTCATATTCAAGAATCTCTACTAGATTAGATCATGTTTGCTAATTTGATGTGTTTAACCGTACTAGATTATGGTAAGAAAAGGAGTATAATATTTAGGTTTGATTATTATTGGACTAATAACCCTCATCTTAGGAATATAGTTAAAGATATTTAGAACAATCCTTGTAATAATAGGTGTTGTTGTGTGTAGATCCATAGTAACCTTAATACTCTTATGAGGTTCATTGACAAATGAAATAAATTAGAGGGTAGCTTGGGGCATAAGATCGGGGAGACTTATAAAGAGATGAAAGTTTAAGTCTTAGGATAACCTTTCAGGATAATTGAAGGGGAAGATAAAACTTTGACTTATTTTCATAAGAAAATTTTAACCCTTAATTGTTAACTTCAATGCACTAAAGCTAAGACTTAATGGGTGGGGGAAGGTGATTTTAACACTAAATTTTTTTCCCAAGTAGGTGGGTGGGAATAAGATAGGAGGAGAATTCTCCCTCCACTTGTAGCTTGTGATTATTACTAGTTTAGCATAAAGAGCGTGATTCAGATGACATGGCAACCACCCAGATCCGATAACACTGACAATCCTAGGAAGGAATATTCTGCTCATATCGTGGAATATTATCTCGAGTCTAACTTGCTATAAAAGTATATTAATTTACTATTACCCAAGTCAATTACTATTCATCTATGACTCTACCTTTCCACTTTAACCCAAACTTGAGTATTGAAGGGACCTTATCAAACACCCCACTCTTTGATCTTTTTATATATTAATTCTCAAGTGAGCACCTGAGTCACCTTCTTAGTCATTTTTGGACTCCTACACATATAGTACAGAATCGAGTTGATTGATAAATGTGTCATCGACAATTATAGTATTAGGTGAAAAGATGATTGATATTGTTAACTATTTTGTATTATGGGTTATATATCAAATGAGAGACTTAATAAGAGCCACTAGAATATTTTTTTGGAAAAAACTACCAATAAGATTTTGGGATAATATAAAGGATACTTAACTCAATAACTTATCTAAAAAGTTTGTCCTTATTAATTCTATTCTTAAGCTAAGAGGTTTATCCTTATTTTATTTATTCTTAAGATGAAATAACTTGCCATAAGGATTTTTTTGAGATCTTAGGGTTAGGGACCTAAAGATAATTATGAAAAATAATTAGGCTAAAAGCATCTTATCCATAATAATAAAGATAAGTTATGGGCGAAGGTTTTTACTACAAAAATATGGTAATTGGCACCCTTCGAATCCTTATCTAAAACTTTTGGATCATCTATTTTCATAAGAACCTATGAGAGTATTAGGAAAGGGTTTAGAAAATTGATTGAAAATGTTTGATGCTCGGATATCAAACATATCTTTTAATAAATGACCTATCTTTGTCAATGTACATGGTATGATGAGGTTGAATTGAGTTGCCAATTTGATTGTGGGTTATGAATGGAATTTGCATCTGCTTGATGTTGTGTTCCATCATCCTTTCAGAGATAAAATCCCGAAGATCCAACAAAATCCTCGAGCTCTTGAGCAAGACAGATGGGTCTGGACCCCCTCGACAAATGGGCAAGCTTTAGCTGTTTGCCAAAAGAACAAGTACGAGGCTTGGCTGCCCTCCCAAAGTTAAAGTTTTCCCACGAAAGCTCTTGTGGAAGCGATTGCCAACCTTGGAATTGTTTGCGAAAATTCATAGATCACAAATAAAAATTCCATGAAGCATTTTCTCTTTAATTGTACAGCTGCTAGAAGATTACCGGAGTTGGTGGAGCATAATTTCAATTTGAAGTTTCAAATGTTTGACTTCAGGCACCAAGGAGAGCATGGATGACTGACTGAAGGATCAAATTTACCCAGACATTGGCTTGGTCGTTGGACGTAGGTCCATAGGAGCTTTCCTGTGGATGCATTGGCTCAAAAAAACAAAAGGGGTCGTATTTCGCCACCATCTGAGCTGCCTATCTTCCATTTGCTACAAGGTGATGGCCTTTACAAATGATTTTTGTCGAACCCAGACCCTTATCCTATAGAGGAGGATGAGAAGATTATTATTCTTGTATTCATCTTTTACTGTGGGTTTTGGTTATTCTGCACAAGATTAGTAGGGAGCTGTCTATATGTTGCTTTCTACACAATAGGCTGTTTTCTTACCCACAAAAAAGGGAAAAAGAAGAAGAGAAAGAAACAGGAAGATGATGATGATGATATCTGTTTGAGACTAAAATGCAAGTAAGAAATTTTAGAACTTGGGTTTTGTTGATGTATCTAAAACATCACTGTTAACCCACAGCACACCCTGGAATTAGCCATTTGTTAGCAGAAACCAGCAGCATAATAATGGAGGAAAACAGAAGTGGCTCTAATGGCTTCAGGAAGCAAGAAAAGAGACGGAATGACAGTTACCAGACGAGTCAATTACACTGTTAAAGATCCATCCACCTTTCATTCCTATTATGTCTCGGCAGCTTCCTCTTTGCGTACTCCGTTTTGGATGCTTGGCAAATTTGCATCTCCATGGGCCAAACTATGCACTGAATTGCCTTGAACAACTTTCTCATTTGTCGCTGAAGAATTCTTGTAGCTCTCTTCGGATTCCTCGGGCTTGCCAACTGCGATGTCCTTCTCTATCGGTTCCTGTGTTTCTAGCTCAACTGTATTAGTTCGTCCATCGACTGAATGCGTGGAAGTCGTTTGATTTTGTGACGCCGTGACATTATTTGCATCCCACTTTGCTGTCAGGTTGGCCTTAGCTGCAACCCCATCAATGGATACTGCAGTAGAATTCTTCAGAAAATTGATCTGATTTGTCGAAAAAGAAGTCGAATTTGTCTGCAATCGAACTACATTGCCCGTCATGTTTGTCGAGTGTCTCTCGCTGTCTGTTTGGTTGTTGATGACACTCATGATAATTAGATCAGGCTGCTGCTGCTTCTCGTGAGTTTCAGATTCGCCGCCGGTGGTCGTTTTCTGGGGAGACACAACTCTCGTGAAGACAGTGTTGTTATGTGAAGGCTCACTTCCTTGTGGAATGGCAGTCGTATCATTTCCTGTTGAATCATCAAGCTGAGTGAGAGCACTTGAACCTTCATCTTGAATCTCTCCATCTTTTGTCTCTGTTCTCTGTGATCCAGTCTCATCCAGGTTCCTCGATCCTCCATCTTCAGATTCCGACACTGGCTCGTTGGCTTGAGGCACATGAGCCACGGCACTGGATGCATCATCGCCCTTAAAACTCCTCTCCCGTGCCTCCTGCAACCCTTCTTCATGCTCTACTTCTTGGATGATATGGACCACCTCACTGGAAGCATCATCACCTCGAAAACTCATCTCTCGAGCCTTGTGCGACGCCTCTTCATGATCTCGATCTTGAAGACCATCCACTCCCTTTGTTCGATCCTCCTTGTTCCCTTCTTCATGAGCAGCAGTAACTTCTGCTCCATGCTCAGATTCCCTCTGGGATCCCTCTTGATCTTTTCCGTCTATCTCGTGATCTCCAGCACCGCTTTCCTCTTCATCACCGGCTTCTTCACGCCTGACTCCATGCTCTACCTTCTCATCTTCTTCTTCCTCGATCTGTGACTCACGTGTAGGTTCTGTCTCGACCGTGTGCGGGAGATACTTCCTGCCAAAACTTGCGAGGTCAAGTCGCTTCTCCCCGTCCTTGAATGAGAGCTTTGACACCCTTTCCTCGTATGCCTTCTTCTTGTCGTGAGAGTGCTTCATCTGATAGAGCAACCAGACGCAGATGGCAACCAAGAGGCAGACGTGAAGAACATTCTTCGTCTTGAAGCCCCCTTTTCCTCTCTGGCTCCTACTGGACACCTGCCTCAGCATGGTGCTTCTCCTCCACAAGATCTCTCAACCTTGGAGTGCCTGTCCACAGGGAGAAAGAATGACCTCAGGACCAGAGCATTGCATCTGATGCGATGATGGAATGTGGGATGATAATGATGTGAGCATCAAATACCAAAGGTGCACAATTCTTCTTTGGATTTCAAGCACAAAATCATCTCAAGTTCATAAAGCAAACAAACATGAATAACCCAAAACATTTGTCTCTTTGTTCCACTGACTGAAGATCTCCAGTATACATATGAGAGGAAACAAAAAAGAAGAAGAAAAACACCTAAAAATGAGAAAGGGAAGGGGGGAAAAAAAGGAAAATTTTCTCTTATTTCGAAATCAGATAAAATCCAAAGTTTCCACGGAGAAAATCCTTCCTATATGTAACATTAAAACCCAAAGAAAAGCAAGAACATACGAACCTCAATGAGGTAGTCTCAGGTCTGCAGCTGCTGCTGCTGTAGACAGAGAAGAGAGGAGAGGATTTAATGAGGGTTGCCGTAGTCAAAGGTTACACATCTGTTTAAAAGAAAAAAAAAAGGGTTACACATCTGATCCGTCGCTCAGAAAGGTAGGATGTTGCAGGAAGTGTGTCAATGTTTAGCTTCTGGAGGGATCAGATCTAAGATCACACAGATGGAAAGAGACAGACTGGGACAAGACCGGCCTAACTTACCTTTGTGGACGTTGACATCCACCAGACTTGGATGGGGGGTCTGTTTATTGCAAACCAAATTGGTGGATCCATCCCAAATCTGTCTTTAATTGTCTTAATCTTCTTAAAGATTATAGTTGATTAGATGTTTGTCAGATTTCTTTCACAACAGCCTCTGAAGAACACCCGATGTACTATACTGTTTGAAATAATTACCATGGTAAAATAATCATTACAACAACACATTTGCGTACTGTTTGGAACAACAAAGTTAAGTAGGATGACCATCTGAATGAAACCAATTCGGTAATTCAAGTTAAATCTGATCGTTTTATTGGACAGCAGAAAGGTAAAGGCCCGTTTCCTGGTGATGCAATGGACTCGTATGGATCAGCAATTCTCTAACAAATCAAACTCCATTGACACGGCAACGAATCAATGGGCTTCTTTCCAATCACATCAACCCAGAGTCTGGCAAGGCGTGACACAAAATGCCAGCTGAGACAAAAAGCTTATCATGAACGGAGAGACTTGTTTTGGGAAATGAGCTTGGGAATCTTTGTGGCACACTAAATTAAGCTTGCCAAGAGCATATGTTGACCTGAACGCGTCACGGACCAACTTGGTAATGTCCTCCGGTCAACAAAATTGGTCGAATCATAATATTTAGCATGGATGATCCAACAAAATTGGTCGAATCATAATATTCCCAATCTCATTTCCCAAATCATAATATTTAGCATGGATGATCCAACAAAATTGGTCGAATCATAATATTCCCAATCTCATTTCCCAAATCATAATATTTAGCATGGATGATCCAACAAAATTGGTCGAATCATAATATTCCCAATCTCATTTCCCAAATCATAATATTTAGCATGGATGATCCAACAAAATTGGTCGAATCATAATATTCCCAATCTCATTTCCCAAATCATAATATTTAGCATGGATGATCCAACAAAATTGGTCGAATCATAATATTTAGCATGGATGATCCAACAAAATTGGTCGAATCATAATATTCCCAATCTCATTTCCCAAATCATAATATTTAGCATGGATGATCCAACAAAATTGGTCGAATCATAATATTTAGCATGGATGATCCAACAAAATTGGTCGAATCATAATATTCCGTATTCAAGTCTAAATCTGATCGTTTTTATTGGACAGCAGAAAGGTAAAGGCCCGTTCCTGGTGATGGCAATGGACTCGTAGGATCACGCAATTCTCTAACAATCAAACTCCAATTGACACAGCAGGCAACGAATCAATGGGCTTCTTTCCAATCACATCAACCAGAGTCTGGCAAGGCGTTGACACAAAATGCCAGCTGAGACAAAAAGCTTATCATGAACGGAGAGATTGTTTCTGGGAACTGAGCTTGGGAATCTTTTGTGGCACACTAAATTTAAGCTTGCAAGAGCATTATGTTGACCTGAACGCGCACGGACCAACTTGGTAAGTCCTCCGGTCAACAGTGGGCTCGACGGCGAGGATTAGGACAATACAAGCATGGATGATCCAACAAAATTGGTCGAATCATAATATTCCCAATCTCATTTCCCAAATCATAATATTTAGCATGGATGATCCAGCAAGGTCGGACAACCTCGTGCATTGAGACGTGCAGATTTTTTATGGACACAGTTGAGATGGACGTTTTTATATGTACATCAAATATTGGGTAATTTATGAAAGAGATCCCCTCATAATCACCTTTTGTAGGAAAGCACTTCTCTGTTGAAAATTATTGGATGGTTTTTTTTCATGAATTGACATATATACCCTTAGTTTTTCTAGTTGATATAGTTAGGTTGCAAACAAATCTAATAGGATTTTTTTTTTGGTTAAACAAAACTAGTTTGGTACGAAATCATAATGAATAGACTTTCCTACTCCATTTTTTATCTCTCTTATTTATTTTTTTTAAAGAGCAACTACTCCGATAGGGAGCCCTCTCACCTGAAGCACTCATATTAAGTAGAGGAACCTCCCTTACCGTAGGTGCCCTTCCTAGCTAGGGGTATCTCGCTTATGTGAGATGTCCCTATCAAATAGGAGAATCTCTTTTCACTCGTAGGTATCATTTTTAAGGTAGGATAACTCATTTATCGGTACACGAGAACGGGCAAGTAAACAACAATGACTATAATATAATGTTAGAGGGTTTTTTTTTTTTTCTTCATGTTTGCATATAATTGGGATGGCACATCATCAAACATAGCAGACAAAATACATGTTTAATTTTATAATGTGCTCACGCTATTTTTGCTTTTATATATTTTTTCTTTTGGAGTATGATTTAGATTGGTACTCAATGAAATTAATCTTTCAATTTTTTTGTTTCATAACGAGTAGCTTTGAATCTGATTATAAAATTAATTGATAAAGTTAAGATATAATGAGCATTTGAATGACGTATGATTAATTTCGATCATGGAAATACAAATCAATTAAAGCTGAAGAATCAAATTGGGTCGGAATAGATCATGACAAAGATTAGATGTTGGACCAAAAAATTGATCAATGTGCCGGAAGATAGACTTCATGCCATCAATTTGAACATCGGGCCAAAAGGATTGGACATTGTGTCAAAAAGATCAAATGTTGCAAAAGGTCAACATATCGATGGATCGAGCAATATGCCGAAAAAGATGACAATACGTTGAAGGTTCGGACGAAGTGCTGGATGAATCAATTGCATGTCGAACAACGTAGAATTCATGTTTGTAATAATTTGTAATCAATTGTTTTAATTAAGTTGATTTTGGGTGTAACCATGCCAACTTGATTAGGGGCCTATTGGGCTTGAATTAAGCTTATTGGAAGGCCAATTCAGTGACTTGAAGTTGAACCAAGCGGTAGCATTGTTAAGCTAAGTGATAGAACCGCTTGTGAGTTGGAAAGTACGAAATGTACTTTTTCAAAAAACCCGATACCATATTAGCGGTGGTACCACCAATGCACAGGGTGGCAAGCAGTGGTACTGCCCAGTACAAGCCATGGTATCACCAATACCCCGAAAACCTAGAGATTTGAATTTTTGCCTCCATTTTTAAGTTAATTGGAGCCTATAGAAAGAGGAAAAAATTCTTGAGAAAAAAGTGTGTAAACTCTTTTAAGTTGTTGAGTCTCTTCCTCCTTAGTCTTAGAAGTCTTTTAAGAAAGGAGTGAGGTCTAATTGTAAATGAAAGATATGAAGGTTCTATCTTGAGCCTATGAAAAGGAGAAAGGGTTGGAACAAGGATAATTGATCTTCGCCCATTGAAAAGAAGATCGGTAGTAAAAGCCAATGACCTCGAGTGAAGAGGAATCGAGAGTGAATGTAGATCAGGATGACCGAACCACTATAAATCTGGTTTGTATTTCCTTTGTGCATTTCATTCTAATTACTTACTGATTTAGTTGTTCACTACTTTTACTCACATTCCAAGTTAAATGAATTTTGGATACGAGTTTCATCCAACGAGTTTTTAAATCATAATTTTTCGAAAGCACTAATTCATCCCCCACCCTTTTAGTGCCTTTATGGTCATAACAGTTGGTATTAGAGCCAAATTCTCTTTGTAGATTTAATACCCAAGAGAGATTAAATAGCTTTTTTTTTTGTAATCAAGAGAGTCACTTTATCACTCGTCCTCCTATGTTCAATGGGACGAACTACACATATTGGAAAACATAAATGAGAATTTTCTTGTTTTCTATAGATTCTAATTTATAAAATGTCGTTGAATTTGATTTTCAAAGACCCTCTAAACCAATATATGAATGAAATGATTTTGAGAAGAAAATATTTCATTAAATGCTAAAGCTACGAATGCTTTGTTTTGTGCTTTGAACAAGAATAAGTTTAATTGTATTTCGACTCGTGAAACTACACATGATATTTAGCACACACTTGAAGTTACTCATAAAAGCACAAATAAAGTTAAAGAATCTAAGATTAATCTTTTGATATATAGTTTTGAATTATTTCGAATGAAGCCAAGCGAAATCATTAGTGACATATACACCAATTTTACGGATGTTATCAATAGTTTGAAAGCTCTTGGTAAATGTCTTACTAATCTTGAACTTATTAACAAAGTTCTAAGATCCCTTCCAAAAAATTAGAATCCAATGGTAACTGCAATTCAACAAGCAAATGACGAACAAATTTCCTCTTGAAGAACTCATAGGATTATTAATGACATATGAAATGACTTGTAAGGCATATGATTAATATGAGAATAACCTTCCAAAGAATAGGAAAGATATTACACTCAGAATCAAAGAAGACCACTCGAGCAAAAGCTCAAGTGATAATAATGACTTTGAACTCCTCATAAGAAAATTTAAAAAGTTCATAAAACAAGAATATAAGAATAAAAATAAACTTAAAAAAGATACTAACTTGCTATGAATACAAAAAGCTGGGGCACTTCAAAAGTGATTGTCCACAATTGAAGAAGAAGAAAATACTCAAGACGATTTAGGACGAATTAAGTGCATCAGAAGATGAAGAGCAAACTAATGAAGATGAGATGACGAACTACGCCTTGATGGCTCTTGACGATGAGGTATGTGACTCACCTGAAATATCTTTATCTTACAATGAATTATTTGATGCATTTCATGATTTGTATGATGAATTTAAATTAATTGGCAAGAAATATAAATTACTAAAAAAGGATCATATTTCTCTCTCTAGTAAATTTGATAAATTAAAAAATGAATATGACAATCGTATATTAACTCCTTGAAAAGTTAGATTCATACAAACAAAATATATTATTATAACAAACATTAGAAAGTTTTAAAATTGATAGCAAATCATTAAATTGAACTACTTTTGTTAAAGGACCCACGTTATATGTTTCCTCTAAAGATAAATATAATTTTTATAGTAGATGGGGTCATTATGCCTATAAATATTTATTTAAAAAATATAGCTCACATAAATTAGTTTGAGTTTCTAAATGAATCATAAATGACTTAATGCCAAAAGATAAGATAGATAGATCTAATCATAAGGGACCTAAAGATAAATGGGTACATAGAACAAACCCAAAAGATAAATGGGACCTAAAGATAAAGCTAGGAGCAAAATATAATATCTTGATAATGGATGCTCAAGACATATGACCAGAGATTCAACACACTTCACAAAGTTCACTAATAAAAACAACAATAATAAAGAAAAAATCATTGAAATTAGAATTATTGACAACAAATCTTTTGATTGAAGATGTTTTATTAGTTAATGGTTATACTATTGATATTAACTGTCATGACGAAACTTATTTTTTTGTTTTAAATGATGATGCATGGATTTGGCATAGAAGATTAGGACATACTAGTATAAAATTAATCACATAAATTCAAACTAAAAAGGGAATACTTTTTTGTTGAAAATTTTTCTAAAGCTTATTGAGTTTTCAATAAGAGATTAATGAATCTTATGAATCTCTTAAACTAAAAAAATAATTTTGATGATATTTTTAAATTTTATAATTTGATTTCTTCTCTCCAAAGCAACTTGATATATCTACTTTCAAAAAATCCTTACCAAAGGAATAAAAACATATAGATGTATATCCTAAGGAGTTAATCATTAGAGATATATCAAAACGTGTTCAAACTCCCTTTTCATTAAAAAAATATTTATTCAAATGCATGAATCGAGAACTTTTACTATTTATTCTCGTATGATTTTTTATTTTATTAAAAATAATATTTATCCAAATGGATAATGATTTTTCTCTTGATTTCTTGGAATTCATGACTTAAGATTTCTTTTGAAGATCGTTTATTATTTGATCTCCTAAGATTTTTTTTTGCTATTTATAAAAAAAAAATTTAACGAAATGAATCATGATCTTGAAATTTGTTTATGGCTCCTTTGTGTTTATAACATGTATACCCCAACAAATCAAATTTATCTTCGATATCTTTCATGTTATAATTTGAACATTGATGAAAGTTTGCACCGTTGTATCCTTTCCTTCTTTTTGATAATGACAAAGGGGGAGAAAAAATTCTTAACTTGTACATCTCAAAAGAGAAGCAAAACTTACTAAGCTTGCACGTCTCAAAAGAAAAGCAAAAACTTGCTAGCTTGCACATATCAAGAAAAGCAAAAATTGCTAGCTTACAAATATCAAAAGAAGTAAAAATTACTATCTTGTACATCTAAAAAAGAAGCAAAAAATTTGCTAGCTTACGTACTTCAAACAAAAGTATAACTCTTTGCACTTTTTCTTCTTTTTTTTAATGACAAAGGGGGAGAAATAATGATGATTTGAAGTTATGCCTAAAGTTACGATGATTTAAAATTTTGATGTTTTGGAATTATATATGTTATAATGTACTTTGATGTACAATTATTTTGACTTGAATTCAAAGATTTTCTTTCTTTTTGAATTCGAGTTTACTTTATTTCAATATGTCACATAGACAGAGAGAATTTAGTTAAAACTTCATCATCAATTGATGTCATCATCAAAAAGGGGGAGATTGTTGAATCTCAAATTTTGATGATAAAATTAATTAATAAAGTTATGATCTAATGAGTATTTGAGTGATGTAGGACTAACTTCGATCATAGAAAGACAAATCAATTAGAGTAGAATAATCAAATATTTGGTCGGAATGGATCGTGTTAGAGATTAGATGTCGGGTCGAAGGATTGGTCGACGTGTCAGAAGATAGACTTCATAACGTGATTTCAAGCATGGGCCAGAAGGATCGGATATTGAGCCAAGAAGATCAGATGTTGTAGGAGGTCAACACGCTGATAGATCGAGCAATATGCCAAAAAAGAGGACGATGCGTCGAAGGTTCAAACGAAGTGTCGGATGAACCAATGATATGCCGAAAAACATAGGATTTATGTTTGTAATCGTTTGTGTCTTAATCAAAGTAGTTTAGGTTTTATTTGAATTAATTTTGGGTATAACCATACCAACTTGATTAGGGGCTCATTGGGCTTGAATTAGGGTTGAATTGGGCCTATTAGAAGGTAATTCAGTGACTTAAAGTTAGGCCAAGCGATAGAACCACTTGTCAGTTGGAAAGTACGAAATTTATTTTTTTTAAAAAACTCGGTGGTACTGTGGTATTGCCTAGTGTCAAGCGATGGTACTACCTAGACTAGGCGATGGTACCATCAGTGCACAGGGTGACAAGTAATGGTATCGCCCAATGTAGGTAGTGGTACCGCTAGTATTTCGAAAATCTAGGGATTTAAATGTTTGACTCCATTTTTGAAGTCATCTGGGCTTATAAATACCCCACTCATTCTTGCTTGGGATAGCAAGAAAAAGAATAGAAAAGGGAAAAAATTCTTGAAAAAAATGAAGTGTAAATTCTTGTAAATTTTTAGGTCTCTTCCTCGTTGGTTTTAAAAGTCTTCTAAGGGAGGAGTAAGATCTAATTGTATAAGAGAGATATAAAGATTCTCTCCTATGCCCATTAAAAGGAGAAAGGGTTATAATAAGGATAGTTGATTTTCTCTAATTGAAAAGAAGATCGATACTGAAAGCTGATGACCTCTAGTGCAAAGGAATCAGAAGTGGACATAGGTCGGGATGATCGAACGACTATAAATCTGATTTGTCTTTTCTTTGTGCTTTTATTCTAATTACTTAATGATTTAGTTGCTCACTACTTATACTCATATTCCAAGTTAAACATATTTCTGATATGGGTTTCATTGAACGGGTTTTCAAATCATAATTTTTCCAAAATACTAATTCACCTCTTCCCTCTTAGAGCTTTTTTGCTCCTATATATGATAAATATAGGATTTTGATATGTTTATTATGAATTTCTTATGCAGGATGAAATATTTTTTTCCTACACTATACATTCCATTTAAAGGCATAATTTTATGTTGGGGTTTTTTTAAGACTCAAAATTTTATATTTAATTAATCTTTGGTAGTTAAAATAATTACCATATCGAAGGAATGTGTCCCTTACAAGAATGCCATTTTAAGGTGCCTTCTAAAGCAAACTCTACAAATAGACACCCCCCGCCCCCCGCAACCCCCCCCCCCCCCAAACTCGAGTTGCTACAGGAGACTAAGTCAAATCTCTCCACGATTGCCCTTATATACGGATAATAGTGGTTGAAACACACGGTGAAATTTTCTGCTGATTTCTTCACCTCAAGGTTGGTCTTAAACTTTATCTTTTAATTTGTTATTTCAATATTCATCATTTTTTATTGGATACATGTACTTTGATTTTTGTTCTAACAATTTAAGATAAAATCTCGATGGATTTTTTATTAAGGAACTAATGAAGAATTTTTTGAAATAAATTATTTTCCTTTGAGTACATTGTGATATCATATTCTTGCACAATCACAACTTTGCATTCGATATATAGAGGGATTAAATCTACCTTAATTCTGGCAATATAATTGTCTTTATCTTTTGGGAACAGATTGGTTAGTAGGTGTTGTTAAATTTTATGATTAAATAAGTTGTGCAAAAGACTGCTACAAATAGATGACAACACACTTATTATTTCCATTGAATTTGGCAAAACAAGCCATATAGCTGTGGATTTTTTTGTTCTTCTTAATTATGTTTTTTAGGTCTGTGATAATTGTAAATGTGTGACCCTAGAAGGGAATAGAGTAAGATCTTTTCTTTTAATTCGATAAATAAATAGTATTAATATTTATTTTAATTAATTACTTTTGAAGATGCATGCATCTTGTTATCTTTTCTAGAGTTTTTACTAAAAGTTATTAGTCTTCTTATTGATTTGTTTGATCTATAGTTAAAATTTTGGATGAATTCCCAAGAAAGACCTTCTTTGTATGTGTTTCCCAAGAGTTACTTTCTTTTTTTATATTTCCCATAGGGCTCCCATTTTTGCCATCATTCTTAAAATGCCCCTTTGATAATACAACTAGAATATTACTAGTTCATCATATGGACCAGTTGATACAGTGAATTAATACAATCCCCCCCATGTATAATATTTACACTTTTAAGTATAATATTTTTCAATGAACTTATAATATTTTTGGCACTCGAACAAAAATATCATGACGAAGGTGAACGCACTCAAAACCTAATAGATAAAAACTATGATATCATATATGTGTCCTTATTAGTTTAGGAATAAGCAAAACCAAATTGGAAGTCTTTTATGTCAATTATAGTGTTTTTAACACATCCATAAAAAAATTATAGGTCTATCCAAAAACACTATAACTAATAATTGGGCTGATTCACCCTTTGGATAATGAATCAGTACTATTCTAGTTGTTCAGGTATTTCAGGGTTTAGGGCAATCCCTAAATGGATGCTGCTCTTTGGGAAATATAAAATAGGAGAGCACCTCCTGATAAAATCTAAAAAAAAAAAAACCCTTTTCCATGGAAGTCAGTCCTAATATGTTTTTAGATATAGGAAAAAAAAAAAACCTAGGTTCAGCTCGATCCGAACCTAAGTCATATTTCATCAAATCTAATCCGAATCATACCAACCCCTGTGGTGCTAATCAATCACTTAGGTCATGGTGCACCCCACCAATGTCTAAGTATGCATATGAACCAAGTTGATCAAACTGTGCATGCCCAGACGGTCCAACAATCCAAGCTTAGTTATAATCCGAAAAGAAAGGGAGAAAAAAATAATAACGAAAAGCTACATGAGAAACTAAAGATAAGAAGAAAAATAATAATAAATAATTAAAAGGAAAAAAGAGAAGGTAAGTTTTGGCTTTTTGTTTATGTATAATTAAACAACCAAATGTTCACTTTTTCTTCTGCGCTTAATTGATTGATTAATTGATAGCGTTGACCAAATTAGTTGTTTTAAAATATTAAATATAAAAATGGGATGACGATGTATTTGGTGTCCTACTTGAATAATATATTAGCTTTGTAAAAGGAAATTAATGACAATTTTCATACTTATATCACTTGTGTCATGATATTTTCTTGTAATATGATTTACTATTTAGATCCAACTTTGGATGGCTATGTGGGTGGCTCATATTTGATTCAAAAGATTGTATATTAAAGGCCGGATGAAAATGTCAGTGCTAGAGAGACAAAAAAAAAGAAAAAGAAGAGTTGATTAATCATATGATGTACTAGTCTTTTAATCTATTAAATATAATGTTAGTTATAGGAGCATAATGTGATATCTTTAGCTACAATTATTTTGATTGTAGTATATGTATGATAGGGTCAAGTGAAACAAATATAAATTTACACCTGGATGATTTTGGGTTATAATATTCAAAGAAAAGATTATTAGACTCGAAGGAGTCTAACGTATATTTATTCGATGGATTATCATGTTGTTGTTTCAAGGCGTGAGAACTAGGAATAAGTTTTTTATTTTATAAATCTTCAATAAGTGTTTTTTTGTTTATTTTTTTATATTTGGCTTATAGCATTTACCTTATACTTATTGTATTTTTTGTTTCTATTTGATAGATATACATGTCTACTATTATGGTATCGATACCCAAAGATATTCTTCATATAGAAATCCTCCCATGGCTTTCCTACAAGAATCTTTCCAAATTCAGCTCTGTCAACAAGGAGTGGCATCACCTCATATACAATGACCCTATATTTATGCACCATTACTCGTATCGTCATGGGTTACTTGGCTTCATGTGTGTACGAGATCGCAATGTTGATTTTCTACCTGTGAACATATTTGGGAAACTCAATGTCCATGAGCCTGAGACATCCTTCTCTTCCTTTCCTGATGGCACAGGTTGTGCACGAATTGTTGCATCCACCAATGGTCTTCTTTTGCTATTGCTGAAAACAAGATGGGAAAACCAAATCCTTTTTAATGATAGCACTTTCTATTATATATGGAATCCAATCACAAAAGAGGGTCATGCCATCCCTAAGAGTTGCCCTCGCATAAATGAGTTTATTGGCTTGGCCTATGAACCATCGACTACTCCAACTCATTACAAACTAGTAAATCTCATAGTAGAGAATATAGATAATCTCAACGCATTGAAAAAGTTTGAGTTTAAGATATACTTCTCGGACATGAGGAAGTGGATAACTTTTGATCAAAGGCTTGTCATCCGAGGGCAAAGCTCCATGTGTTGGTGGAATGTTTTGTATACAAGAGGTAAAATATATTGGAACTGTGATCCTTACATATTATGGTTTGACCTCGATAAAAATATCTCAGACTATATGTTACCGCCACTAGAACAATTCAAGTTCTATCAATATCTTGGTGTCACAGATGAAGGGATTTTGACAAACACTCAACAACTCTACGATCATTCATTTTTTATATGGATGATGGCAAAGGAGGGAGAATGGGTCAGGAGATACCACTTAGAGAGCATGAATATTATGGACAATAGCTATTTCCTACCCCTACCGTTCATGGGAGGTAATAAGTTTTATATGGAGATGACTTTAAAGGGGAAGAAAATGTTATGTTATTACCACCTGGTAACCAAAGAGATTATAGAGATCAGTGAGTTGAAGCATCATCGGTTATTGACACCTTGTCAATACACTAAATTACAACAGCCTAGCTGGGATCGATAGCTTAAAAGATTGAGTTCGATCAAGCTTATTTGCACTTTGTAGTTTATAAATATGCAAATATACTAGTTTATTTCTTTTTGTTCTATTGTAATTTCACCAACTTATGAAGTGTATCTGACATATTGTATTGGGTGTACATGTTGACAAGTATTGTTTTGTGTAACATTGCCTTAAATTGTATAAGCTAATAAATCAAATGTACCACCAAAATTACCATATTTCTTTTTGGAGTTTGTCCATAATATACAAGGAGATGAATTTATGTTGACTAGCATAAGTACATAACTTAGAGACTAGTAGATTAGAATAGATTATGTGTTAGTGGATTAGACCCAAAGATCATCTTCAGCATGATTAACCTTTATATAAATAGTTAATACTTTAGTACGAAGGCTATGATTGATGTGAGGAAGTATTGGGATTGACAAGTATTCTAAGATACCAAAAGTCGGTGTCTTAGTGGGATCAAGAATTCTAGTATAAGGAGTTCTGATGAAGAAAAAAAACTCTAGTAATTGAGGTTTAGTTCTTTGTAATGTATCTTTAGGTTTTGATAGGGGAAGAGCAAGATGTGAAAAATATTTTCGATGCTTCTGGGTTTCTCTCTAAAGTGTCTATAGAGGGTTTCTCTTTAGAGTTTCTAAAAAGGATAAGAAAAATATATAAATTCTTAGAATTTATTTGAGAGAGTATCTAATAATAAAATTTGTATTTTGAGTAAGGTAACTCAAAGATCTTATAATTAATTTCACATAGTAAAGAATTTGGTTTCGTAGGTAGCAGATGTCGAATCACATTAAATCTTATGTTGACTTTCTAATATATATATTTTTAGAGTTTCTAAAAAGGATAAGAAAAATATATAAATTCTTAGAATTTATTTGAGAGAGTATCTAATAAAATTTGTATTTTGAGTAAGGATAACTCAAAGATCTTATAATTAATTTCACATAGTAAAGAATTTGGTTTCGTAGGTAGCAGATGTCGAATCACATTAAATCTTATGTTGACTTTCTAATATTATATTTTGTTGATCTCTAGTGGTTTTTTCTTTTGCTTTTTAGTTTTTCTCTTCCTCCATAACAAGTGGTATCTGAGTTCAACAAATTTATATGATCAAGATTCAATAAAGATAAGCGACATAGATTGAAAAGAGTACGAAGCAAATGCATTTTACCTTCTGGAACCACAAAAGTGGACAAAATAGATTAATAAGTAATTTGTGACTCATGAAGTTAATCTATAAATATCTCATGCATCTATAAGTTTCGATGGGAGAGAAAATATGAGGAATATCTTAGTTTTCTTGGGTTTTTCTCTATAGTGTACAAAGAGAGTACTCTTTAGGGTTTCTAAAAAGAGTGAAAAAAAAATATAAATTTTTTAAAATATATAAATTCTTTAGGAATTATTTGAGAGAGTACTCAAGAAAATTTATGCTTGAGTATGGATAACTCAAGGGTCTTGTAATTGATCTCACATGGTAAAGAATTTAATTTTTTCTATACATGTATAGATTGAAGTGAGGATTATAAAATCATATTAAATTTTATATTATGTTTTCGATATATTCTTAGTTGTTGATTTTTCTTTTGGTTGTTGATATTAAATCCAATATCCTTTGTCTTCAAGCTACGTGTAAAAGGAGTGGGTGTTCAAATGGGCACCCACCGTTAATTATTTGTTTGTCACATTTGAGTTGATTGAACCAATAGCATCTCATCCATGAGTGCTTTATGCGTATAGACCTCATTCATCTCAATAAAACTTATTTTTTTTTACCATGGATTAATTAATTGGTAGTTATGCTTTCTCTAAATGTAACTAGATAAGATTTGGTCCTCACCCTAAATTTATATCGATGACAAAGGAAGAGAATGTATGACCAGATGTAATGACTTGATGACTTAATAAAGGTTTATGATCTTATTATTGAGAAATCATAGATCGATATCTCATATATAGCCAAAGTCTGATTTTTCAAAGGTTTATTGAGAAAACAAAAATAAAATTTGATTTTCGAGAGTCAAAGTACTTAATCCACATATATCATATATCACACATGATTGGTGTGTGAGAAAATTGTAAAACTAAAAATCAAAATCCACATATATCATATAAGAAGTGTTACCCAAGGAGATCATAAATCCCTAAAATTTTCAGATCTGATGGAGAGGATGAATGAGAACTCGTGTACTTCTCTCTAGTGGTGATCCACATGGTAGACATAGCAACAATGCTCCTCAAATCTCTACGGGATCTCCCTCTCCATGATTAATCATTAATTCCTTCTATTTATAAAGGTGCATATAGCTTAATTATTAATGGATCCTATCATGATTGGATAGTAGATCTCTATCCCTAAGATCTAAACTAGGGGCTCTGCAGATATCTCATATCCGCACTTCTACTCATCACTATTAAATCTCAGATTTTGATGATAAAATTAATTGATAAAGTTATGATCTAATATATATTTGAGTGACACAAGACTAACTTTAATTATGGAAAGGTAAATCAATTGAAGCAGGAAGAATCAGACGTTAGGCTGAAGTGGAACATGTTAGAAGATTGAATGTCTAGCTGGAGGACTAGTCGATGTTCCGGAAGGACTTCATGCCATAAGTTTGAGTATCAAGCTGAAGGATCAGACATTGTGCCAAATGAGACCAGATGTTACGGAAGGACAACATGCCGATTGGGCAATACATGGAAGGAGAGAACGATGCGTCGAAGGATTGGATAAAGTACCGGATGAACTAATGGCATGCTTGACAATAAAGGATTCATGCTTGTAATCATGTGTGTCTAGATCAAAGTAGTCTAGGTCTAATTAAGTTAGTTTTGAGTGTAACCAGACTAACTCAATTAGGGGCCCATTGGGCCTGATTTGAAGTTGAGTTGGGCCCATTGGATAGCCTATTCAATGACCTAGACTCAGGTTAAGCAGTGGCACTACCAGGGATGGTGGTGGAACCGCTTAAGGCTCGGCCTTCTAGGTAATGTCTAGGCAATGGTACTACCTAATGCCAAGCGATGGTACCACAAAGACATAGTTTTCTAGGTTGTCAAACGATTATACCGCCTAGATTGGATGGTGATACCACCTAATGTCAGTCTAACATATGGTGGTACTATTCAATGTTAGACTAACAGGCGATAATATCGCCAACTATCAAACTAGCAAGTGGTAGTACTGGCGATGGTACCACCGATACTCTTGAAACCAGGGATGTGATACTTTTTAGCTCTATTTTTAAGGCTATTTGTGATCTATAGATATCTCACTCTTTTTTGCTTGAGGCAGTAATAATTGAGTAGAAAGGGAAAAGAATACTTGAGTAAAAAAGTGTTGTACTCTCTTTTAACGTTTAGAGTCTCTTCCTTCTAGAGTTAAAGGTCTTTCTAAGAAAGGAGTAAGGTCTAGTATAAAAGAGAAGTTGTAAAGGTTCTCTCCTGAGCCTATCAATAGGAGAAAGAGTTGTAAGAGAGTAGTTGATCTTGACCCATTGAAAGAAGATCGATGTGAACACCGATGGCCTCGACGGAAAAGCACTCGGGAGTATACATAGATCAGGATGACCAAATCACTATAAACTCGGTTTACATTTACTTTATTTTTTTTTTTTATTAAAAACTAATTTACTTTCTTACTACTCTTATGAATGCTTTCAAGTTAAGCATCTTTCCAATATATACTTTTATCGAATTTCGATATAGGCTTTTATCGAATGAAGTTTTTCAAATCGTCGAAGTTTTACAAAAGCACTAATTCACCCCCACCCCCTCACCCCTCTCCTCTTAGTGCCAAAACAGTCTTAACAATCGTAACATCCACTATATGTATGTGACTCTCTAGGCCCGATATCGAGCTGGTCATGAATTGATCATGTTAGAACTCTTTCTGATATAGTGAATTATTATCTCCATAGTAATTCATTTGACTCATCGACTATGGATGTTCTAGGCCACTACGCCGTAATTCTCAAATTGTACAAGGGATCTAATCCATCGAACTTATTTGTCTTTAGTTATCATGTATATTTAGTCCCTCATCCATCTAATATCGGAGAGATTGTATATTGGGCATGGTAACATCAGGCCCTTACAAAATCCTATTCAAGTCTTGCTCTAATCGTATTCTCCCAGAGAACTTATTCTCTCTCAATCTGAATAATCTTGGCTATAGATTTCGTGTGAGCGAGCATACATAGGATATTCCTCTCGCGATACTAAGAGTGGATGATCCTCTATTAACACTCAATTATCTTTATAAGGTTGACTATCATTCCCGAGAACCAGTTATATCAAATTTGGAACTTTCAAATCTGTAAGTCCAACATCAAATAATGGAGTATACATTGAAGGTATATTTGGTATCTCAAGTTTAAGGACTAGATACACAACTTAGACTACGAAATCGTTGTCTGACATCAGGTATCATTGACCATCAAATATTTTGTAAGCGGATCAATCAATAAACTTATTCTCCAATGAGCACTTATACTATACCTTTATTGTCTCCACATGAGTGACTATGAGACCAGTCACCTCAATTATATGGACGAGTATATAACGTACCTGTCTATCCGATTATTTCGTTATCCTTCTCGAGTAAATTATGATCGGAAGTTTTTCAAACATTTTCATCAATTAGTTATCATCATAAAAAAAGAATATTATTAAGTCTCATATTTTGATGATTAAATTAATTGATAAATTTGAAAAAATAATATTATGTTAAGAGTTTTCTCAAATAAATTATATAAGATATACTTCAATTAAAAGTACAAATTGGTTAAAAGAACAAAGTTGAGTTGAGGCAAAAGACTAGATATTGAGCTAGAAGATTGAGCATTAAGTTGGATAGTTAGATGTTAAACTAAAAGACAATAAGTTTTACCAAAAGATTGATCAACATACTAGAGGATCAATTTATATGCAAAAAGATCAGAAAGAACCTTGGTCAAGTAGTTGGGTTGCAAATGAGTTTAACATGTGTCTTTATTAGACCAACCAAGTATTTATTGTGTTGGGGTAGCTTTTAGGTTCCTTTGGGTTTTGGGCTTGGCAACCTAGTACACGTTGTAGTACCACCTAGCTTAAAGAATGGTACCATCCAGGCAAATAGTTATACCACTTGGCATGTCCCCAATTGGATATGTAGCACTGTTTTAGGCTTTCAATAGTTGTACTATTATGAGCAGCAATAGTATAGTCAGTCCCCCCGATTTCAAGTAGTTTTGCTTGATTTACACCTCATTTTTTGGGCTTTTGGGACCTAAAACTATCTGTTCATGCTTGGCTGGGAGATGCGTCCATTTGAACTCTAAAAGTGTTGTTTCTTGTAGAAGCCTTGCTTAGTTCATTCCACCTTCTTGTGTTCGAGTTGTCTTACTAAGTTGTGAAAGGTATAAGGCACTTGTAAAAGCTTTAGTGTTTTAAGTATAATGTTCACTCCTAAATCTTGAAAAGGAATAATGTTCACCTATTTAAAGAAATATCAATAGAAAAAATTGATGATCTTGAAAGAAGAGAAATCAGAAAAGGATATAGATTGGGATGATTAAAATATTATAAATTAGTTTATCTCTCTATTTCTTCGTTGTGCCACCCCAACACTTGGTATGAACGCTAACAGATGTCCATTTTCATGTTTCTCTTACCAGGCAATAAATAACTTGATAGTAAATCGAATTCATTAGTATTACATCCTCGGCTAAAATGTGACTAGTTATCAATGGTGGCTACGTTGCTACTCGTTCCATCTTGCGCGATAGTACGTACGCAAGCAATTTAGAAGATGCTCGCCATGACTCTAATGCAATGATAAAGAGCTCTCTCAACTTGATTTCGCATGTTAGTATTGTTGGAGCGACAGATCATTACCACTAGTGATATTGACCATGAACGATCCATCTTGTGGAACGTCGAAGTTATCTATAGCGAAGCTCCTCCATCTGCGACTACAATACAAGATTAGCTACGTTTTTTTGGTGTTTGTGTGAAAGATACCCAAATAGGCAGGTAGTAGAAAGCTGCCATCTACTTGATGTGGCCATGTTGGGTCATGAAGCCTCCCCATCAATGGCCATGTCGATCCACGAAGCATTCCCCATCTACTCAACGTCGATACGTTAGGCCATGAGTCATGCCTATTTACTCCATATGTCTATATCAATCCATGAAGTCTATCTATGCACTTGATGCAATCATCTTGGGCTATTACATATCTCCATGTTCTGGGCATATATTATGCTGTGACATGCTTGAAGGACAATGGAGGATAAATGATATGCAAGATGGATTATAGGATTATATAGCCACATCAATGCTCGGTTGATGCCATGATAACAGACAGCAGACACTAAAAGATAATCTACATTATCGGCTATGTCATTATTGAATATCTAACAACATGATTTCTTGATCTTCTATAATGGATCAGTAAGTGTAACATCTCCCAAACCACATATGGTTATGGTTAGGGCACTGCCTTTACACTAGAAGCTCCCTAAGGTATGTATGATCCACTATTACTTCAAAAAGTTCACTCTCTACCCTTCTTCTCCAATGACAGCACCAGAGGAGCTTCATTATGTACATCCTAGGTCAAGTATCTGAATCAAAAACTTTCAAATCCAATGACCAAACAATATCTCATCGATGATACGTACTTTGATTCTCAGATGGATTCAAGTACGGTTGAATTGTCTTTAACCTACATAGCATACAACAACCATACTTGGCATTAATGCTATAAAATTCATGTTTAATTTTATCATGTCCTCAAGTTATTTTTAGCTTTTAATTTTTTTTAGAGTGTGATTTAAATTGGTACTCAATAGAATTACTCTTTCAACTTTCTTTTATCACATTATATGAATCTAATGACAATTTGTTTTGAGAACTATTTTGGAGGAGCCATTTATCACCTTCCTTTGTGGGAATTTTTTTAGACGAGAATATCTTGATGAGTTTTTTTGCTTTCTTAGATATAATAAATATACAATTTTGATATATCTATTATGACAAATGCCCCCCACTTTTTTTTTTTCTACATTCCATTTTGAAAGATATGCTTTCTTATGTTGGATGCTTTTTAACAAATATAATAAATATACAAATACCCCCCCCTTTTTTTGTCTACATTCCATTTTGAAAGATATGCTTTCTTTCTTATGTTGGAGGCTTTTTAATACTCAAAATTTTATAGTAAATTAATTCTAGGTAGTTAAAATATTTGCCCTATTGAAAGGATGTGTAATATTGTTGCAATGACTTTAGAGTCTACAAATAGAGTCCTCAGTGGCCCCAATAGATGCACAAAAATTTCTTCTCTTTATTTACATTATCAATTGTGTTATATAATTCTATTTAGCTACACGGTTGGTTGAAGGATACTATGTCAAGTCACGCCATCATCGGGCTGATAGGAGGAATAATACAAGTTGAATCCATAGGTAAAATTCTCAGCTAATTTTATATGGATGGAATATCATCTTATGAATATGTGTACACAGCTTTAGGTTTTTCTGAAACTTTATTTTTTGGTTGTTCATTTCAATATTCATTAGTGTTTTTAATTAGATCTATGTACTTCTATTTTTGAATCTTGAGAGTTTTTTATTAAGTAACTAATGAATATTTTTTTAGTATAAATGGTTTTCCTTTGGTTTCTTTGTGATGCCATATTCTTGGATGGTTATAACTTTGCATTTCATGTACGCAGGGATTAACATCTAACTTAGTCATAATTATTATTGCTTTATCTTGTAGGGACAGATTAATCAGTAAGCTTCATCAAACTCTATGACTAAATAAGTTGTGCCTAGATTATAATGCATTTCATGTTTCCATTTAACATGGTAAAACACACCATCTTTTTCTTCTTAATTGTGTTTCAGGTTTGTGACAAATATAACTACTACTTACCACTAAAGTTATTATGGATATAAGTTCCAATATATATATATATATATATATATATATATATATATATATATATATATATATATATATATATATATATACAGGAGTTTGACTTGTACAACAAAACGTCAAGGCAGGATCCGATGGGTTCAAATCAATTGGTCTTCGTTTACAGCTTCTTTATTTGTTTGATTGGGTGTATCTTTATTAGTTTGAATTTTTCATATTAATTTAAATTCTTTGACAAGTGGATTTGGTAGGATACTCAACTAAAAAAACAAAAAGGGGATGCAAATTTACTCTTACGGTGTAAAATCAAATTAGGAGATTTGGTAGGTTTTCTCTTTTAATTCAATAACCAAGTAGTATTTTTTAATTAATTAAAGTTGAGGAGCTTAATTTTTAGAGTTTTAACCAAAATTCATTAGTCTTATTAATGATCTATTGGATCCATAGACTAAATTTTTTCGAGGAAATTAAGGTTTATAGGAAGAAAATAGATGAAATTTTATACTGACTCACGTCTAACCTAAGCCCAATTTACTTAGATCTGATTGGAACCCATCTGGTTTGGCTAACTAGACTCGTGCAACCTACTCATAGGTGGCGCAGTCGATCACTCGGTTGCGGTGCACCTGAACCTAGGAACATGATGCACCCGAGCCCAATCATCATGAGAGGCCGACCAACCTCGTTGTCCAAGTTTAATTTCAGCCAATAAAAAAGAAAGGAGAAAAAAAAAAGGATGAAGAGGAAAATTTTAATTAAAAAAGAGAAAAAAAGGAACCACAACAAAAAAGAAGAAAAAACAAAATGAAAATAAAGACCTTACATAATAATAATAATAATAATAATAATAATAATAATAATAATAATAATAATAATAATAAATAAAAGGGGAAGGTCAGATGATTGCTTGCTTATAAAAGAAGAGAAGGTAAAATTTGTTCTATTGTTGTTTATAAATAATTCACCAAAATTTATATTTTTCAATACGACATAATTGATTGATTAATTGATAGCTTGTATTTCAGGTAAGTGGTTATTTGACCTGATTAGATGTTTCTAAAATATTTTCTACAATCAAATTATATTTTGATATTATTTTCTACTCATGTTTAGTATGTACCATAATGCATACTTATTCTATTTTATGAGATGAATAAGAAGAATATATTGTATGATACATTACATAAGTATAACATGAAAAAAAAAAGAAAAAATGTATTAGTTTATACACAAATGTATGATGAATATGAGCTATTTCTTATTTTTGTTAAGATTGATTTAATGTATACTAGTTGTTGCGTTGTAAATTATCTTAATGTGTTCAAATTTTTCTTACAAATTTGGATTTACTTTGGATTTACAAATTTTGTTTGAAAGATTATACATTAGAGGCCAGAAGAAGGCAAACATGATATCTCGTACTACTAGTTTGTATACTCATTTAATCTTTTAAATATAATATTTGTTATACAAGCATAATGTAATATTTTCTACTTCTATTTTTTTATTATAATATATATAATAAGGTCAAGTGAAATATATATAAATTTTCATTTGGATTATTTTAGCTGAGGATGGTTTGGAAAAAGGGTGGTTAGACTTCGTTGGTCTCAGTGCATGACAACTTAGGATTTCTTTATTCTTTTTCGAATGTTTGAAGGTTTGTTTTTATATTTGTTTTTTTTTTTTTAGCTATTTAGCTTTTACTTATTTTATCTTATAATTTCTATTTGATAGAGAAACATGGCTAATATTGTAGCAAGAATACCCGATGACATCCTTCACTTGGAAATCCTTCCTTGGCTTCCTGATAAAATTCTCGCTAGGTTCAAGTTCGTTTGCAAGAGGTGGCATTATCTAATCACCAAAGACTCTATATTCACTTGCCAACACTCACGCTACAATGGGTCTCTAGGCTTATTGTGTATACATGGTCATGACATTGATTTTCTAGCTATCAATGACCTTGGGAAACTCGACATATATAAACCTGAGTTATCCTTCTCCTATCTTACCGATAGCATAAATTGTGTATGTATTGTTGCTTCCACCAATGACCTCCTATTGCTATTGTTACAAAGACGACGGAAGGAAAAAAAGGAATACAACCTTTTAGATATCAATACCTTCTATTATGTATGGAATCTAGTGACAAAAGAAGGTCATGTCATCCCTGAGAGTGTCGGACGTTATAATGAGTATATTGGGTTAGCCTTTGACCCGTCAACTAGTCTTACTCATTATAGATTAGTAAAATTTATAAAAAAATATCGAGATGAATTCTATGAGTTCAAGTTCAAAATATATTCCTCAGACACAAGGAAGTGGATATTTTCTGATCAGAAGCTTATCATCCAAAGGATTGCAATATATGTTGGTGGAATGTTTTGTACAAAAGAGGCATCATATACTTGAACTCTAATCCCTACATAATATGGTTTGACCTTGATAAAAACATTTGCGATAGTATCCTATTGCCAATGAAATATGAAATACTCTATAAGTGTATTGGGGTGACAGATGATCATTCGGTTTTGATATGGATGATGACCAAGGATGGAGAATGGGACCAGAGATACCACTTCTTAGAGGACATGAGCATGGACATCCTCTATCTTGAACTCCTACCATTTTTGGGAGGTGATAAGTATTATATGCAGTTGACCTTAAATTGTATGGGGAGCAAGAAAATATTGTGTTATTACAACATAACAACCGAGGAGATTGTAATGATCAAAGAGATAATGGATCATCAGTTATTCAGTATGGTCAGGATAGACAGCCTAAAATGTTTGAGTTCCGTTAGATTTTCATACTAGTCCAACTCATAATCATTTGATGGATTAGTATATCCATATTTCAGCACTGACAACTTATGATTTATTAGAGTATTTTTAGTGTAATGTTTCTTTATTATTTTAATGTTCAATTGTCTTTTTTGTGTTTGTTCTTTTCTTTGCTTATGAACTAATAATAATAATAATAATAATAATAATAATAATAATAATAATAATAATAATAATAATAATAATAATAATAATAATAATAATAATAATAATAATAATAATAATAATAATAATAATAATAATAATAATAATAATAATAATAATAATATAATAATAAGAAGAATATATTGTATGATACATTACATAAGTATAACATGAAAAAAAAAAGAAAAAATGTATTAGTTTATACACAAATGTATGATGAATATGAGCTATTTCTTATTTTTGTTAAGATTGATTTAATGTATACTAGTTGTTGCGTTGTAAATTATCTTAATGTGTTCAAATTTTTCTTACAAATTTGGATTTACTTTGGATTTACAAATTTTGTTTGAAAGATTATACATTAGAGGCCAGAAGAAGGCAAACATGATATCTCGTACTACTAGTTTGTATACTCATTTAATCTTTTAAATATAATATTTGTTATACAAGCATAATGTAATATTTTCTACTTCTATTTTACCTTGTACTTAATTTATCTTATATTTCTAAGTAACATGGCTATTATTTTGACAACCATATGTGAAGACATTCTTCACTTAGAAATTCTCGCATGGCTTCCCTATTAGACCCTTTCTAGATTAAGTCTATTTGTAAGGGATACCATCACCTCATCACCCATGACCCTGTATTGGTGCGTCAACACTCAAGCTGCCATAGGTCACCTGGCTTCATGTGTATATGTGACCCTAATGTCAATTTTCTGCCTATCAGCATTCTTGGGAAACTCAACATCTACAAACTTAGAGTTATTCTTCTCCTACCTTCTCGATGACATAGGTTGTGCATGGATTGCTGCTTCCACCGATGGCCTCCTCTTGCTATTACTAAAAAGATGAGAGGAAGAAGAGTAATACAATCTTTTATAATAGTATCTGACAAAAGCTGGCCATTCTATCCTTGAGAGTCATTCTCATCTTGAGTATATTGGCTTAGCCTTTGTACTGCTGGTTGTTCTAGGTAATTAATATAAAAAATAAAAATTATAATATGAAATAATTTAATGTCAGGATTGAAATCATAAATATTATATATCAATATAATTCTTTTATCATCACGAAGCACCTTTATTGACACAAAGCATTCCTATCATCGTAGCACCACACAATTATATACAGGAAGTTAAGATTCATCTTCTTCTCTCTTTCTTTCTTTTATAGGACTACTATTATTCATGGAGCAAAGATCTATTAAGAAGATAAGAGAATAAGTTAATATGATGCATAGATCCCTAGGAAATCTTATCAATATATAGGCGAGAATAGAGGGTTTGTAAAGAAATAATTAGAAGAGTTTTTCCCATCACGATCATCTTCTAAAGTATCATAACATAAGTAGACATTTTTTTTATTGGCCAATAACTTTCATCAAAATCCAATCAGAACTTTAATATATCTTAAGCAATATTAAATAGCAACAAAATCTAATATTTTCTCACTTGGACCATTAATTGGTTAGATATAAAACAAAAGGATTCAAAATCAAAATAAATAAAATAAAATTTATTATTAAAAATAGTTTTTATCAATTAGATTTTAAAATTTTGAAAAGCATTTTATACATATACAAATTTAGAAAATAAGCTAATAAGTCTAATAAATATAATAATACTATATTAATTTTAATTAATAATATAAGTCATAGCGATTATTGTCATCAATATCATACTTCCATCTATGTATTACAACATTGTCAGTTTTTCTTAATATAGTCTAAAATGATTCCTATAATTTATTTTGTCAAGTCAATCTAATTATCTCATTTAACTATGTACATATATAAATATATGAACATGTAAAAATAAATAACTTTAATTATATAAAAATAATATTATTTATAATATCCACTCAAATATACATAATTATATCTTTTATAGGTTGCTCACAAACTCAATCATAAGAATATGTTCTCCCAAATAATTTAGGTTGTATGACCTTAATGATAGATAAATAATTAATACATTAGAACTTAGGTATTAAACTAACATTTAGTTATTTCTAGATTGTTTCTTTAACTTTCAAGTATTTTATACTGATATACTTAGAAAAGCTAAAGTACTTGTCATTCTTAGAAAATAAAATAATTATGATGATCATAAAATATCTTCAACATCTTGATAATTAAGTCTGACTATACTAAATCTTAAAATAAAATTTAATAATTATAAAACTTGATTAGTGATCTTAAGTGTTCAAACTGATTCTAATTAAACCATTAAGAGTCAAACTAAACCAAATTTAAAAAGTAATTCGGTTCGATTAAAGTAACATATTTTGAACCAAAACCATTTGGGGCCTATCTAATCGAATCGGTTCAAAATTGATTAGTCTGATTTGGTTAATTAGTTAATTAATTTTTAATTTTAAATAATTTAAAATATATATAAATTTAAAATGAATAGATTTCATGATGAACTAGTTCAATTTAATGAAATTGAACCAAAATTTTAATCCAATTGGACCAGACATTCTCAAAAAAATTTATATCATATATATCATTCTAAACATTTAAAAACAAAACATTTGATATAGAGGAAGAAAGGAAGCAACAATAAGACAACACAAAGACCAAATTCCTCCCAACAGCAACCATCAACTTATTAGTCCATTAAAAAATTCTATCAATATTATTGAGCTTTCAAAAAAGTAAAAGCAATGATATGCGGTGAATGCAGCTTATTGATCTAAACGCCCCAACCAACATGGATGTTTAAACATCTTAACAACACAATTAGAAAGATCAAATTATGAACTTAAAAAATAGTTGCTTTTCTCCCCAATTCAGTTCAGTTTGAACTGATTAATCAAGCCAAAGAAGAGTACCCTCCCAAACTAGAAACATTTACAATATTTAAAACTGAATTATTGATAAACTAGTTTGAATCGATTTAGGTTCAATTTGGGTTCGTTTTGGTATTTCGATTCCATTTGAACACCCCAACTCAAAGCATGTCACCAAATTAACTTCTATTATCATAATACAATAATATATTACTTTATAATTTTCTTTATAAATTGTTCTTCCAATTAATATAGAAATAAATTATAAAGTAGACTTTCTACTATCAATACAATTTACTAAATCAACATTTAAAAATACCATCATTTCAAACTATTCTAATCTCTTATTTTTTAGCATATAATTCATTTGTTACAGATATCTTATTACCTTCCTCTGTAAACTTTCAATATTTCATTCCTGAGTAACTCTAGTATCTGCCCAATATTTCGATCGTAAAATTGACATATGATTTGGTATAAGATTGAGCATATAATAAATTTTCAATTGTGCATGTATAAGAAATATTTTTTATTTAATTTTTAAATCATTTTTAAAACACATTGGATTTGACTAAAATTTTTATTGTTAACATTTATTGAATAAAGTTACATACTATATCTATCTAAGATTTAGTCGATATACCTTTTTTGAGATAGTTTTAATACTCATTGAGATATATCCTAGAATATTTTTATACTAATAACATAAGTTGTCTTAATCATATCAATCATCTTAAAGTTTTTGGAAAAAAAATTCTTGATTTAGTGTAATAAACTAAGATCAAGACCGACAATATCATCGATATATAAAACTAATATAATAAAATAGCTTACACTGACCTTTAGATATAATCACTGTACTAATAAGAATAATATAATATTAATACTTTGAGCCTTTCAAGAAATAATAAACTATTGATATCATTTATATTTTATCTTTGGGTGAAATATTAACATATCTAATATTCACTTAAGATTTTATAATTATGGATGACTAATACCATCCATGCATAATAGTATTATTATGTTTAAGTATACAATGCTATACTACAAAGATATCCAAAATAATATTATTTTATTTCATCACATAATTTTTTGAAGTAAGTTCTCTTATGGGATTATCAAATCTACTAATCATTTATGTTATTATGAATATCATTTTTCTTAATATCATTTAAAACTAATATTTAACATAAGTTATAAATTTATTAGTCTAAGCTACTTTTGATAATCCCTTATATTGGAAGTCATGATGGGTAGTGAAGAGCTAATTCCCTTATATTGTGACACCAACGGAACGATTACTCAAGTGAAGGAACACAAGTCTCATCAGAAGTGTTCTCAGGAGGTTTCAACTTATTATAGAGATCGTGACCCAAGGAGATGTAGTAGCGGAAAAAGTTTCATCCGAAGATAACATTGTAGATCCATTAACAAAGACGTTGTCTTAGATAGTCTTTAAGCGTCACCAATGTTTGATGGGGATCAAATACATAGGTGATTGGTTTTAGGTCAAGTGGGAGATTGCTAGTCATAGGTGCCCTATAAGCCAATCACGTGAATGATGGCATGTATGACTTGACACGCAACATTTTTACTTATTATTATTATTTGGTATTTTATCACTTTATATTATCTATTGCTTGAATATATTATGATATCTATGGATCTGTGCAATGGGAATCGGATCGTGATGAGATCACGATAATGAGACTGATTCGTCTTTAAACATATATCCTAAATAATCCTAGTCATAAGTTACTTGAGAGAGACATCGAGATAACCGGATAAACTGGTATGCTGTATACCCGTCCATATGATAGATGTAGTTGGTCTCATAGCTGCTCGTGTGGAGACACTAAGGATACAGTGCTGATGCTCATTAGAGAATGAGTTCACTTATTGATCTGCTCACGAAATGTTGGATGGTTAATAATACCTCATTGTCAAATAGTAATTTCGTTATCCTAGTGGTATACTTGGTCCTTAGACTTGTAACACCAATGATGTCCTGTATTAGTGCTCCACTCTTTGACACTAGATTATAGATTTGGATGTTCTAGATCTTGCACAGTCCGACATCGAGAGTCGTAGTCAACCTTACGAGAGCTATTGAGTATCAATAGAGAATCATCCGCTCTCGGTGTCATGAGAGGAATATCCCATGTGTTCTTGCTTAGACAAATCCGTAGCCAGGGCCATTCGGATTGAGAGAGAAAGAGTTCTCCGGGAGAATTCGATCAGAGCGAGATTCAAGTAAAAACTGTATGGGCCTGATAGCACCATGCCCAATATACGATCTCTAGGATATTAGATGGATGAGGGATAATAGGTACATGATAACTGAGGACAAATAGGTTCAATGGATTGGATTCCCCTTTATCGTTTGGGGATTGCGGCGTAGTGGCCTAGTACGTCCGTAGTCAATGAGTTGAGTGAATTATTATGAAGATAATAATTCACTAAGCCAGAAGAAGTTCTGATAGGTATGACTCACGGCCAGCTCGATATTGGGCCTAGAGGGTCACATACATATGATAGGCATTATGATAAGTAGATGTTCAGATATGAGATATCCGTTGAAGCCCTTATCTTATTGGATATCCAATAAGCCCATGAATTATTAGATCCTATGGATGAGATCCAATAAGAGCTAATGAGATATTATTGGATATAGATCCACTAATCTACGAGGTTTAGGTATTTGGATGGAAATCCAATACCCAATAGGGCAGGATTCATTAGGGTTAAATTGACAAGAGACCTCTATAAATAGGAGGGAACCAATGGTTCATAGGCTAGAGCCTTTTGGGGTTCCCTCTCCTATTCTCCTCCCCTTCTCCTCATTAGATAGTAGGCCTAGAGATTTGAAGAGCATCGTTGTAGCCTTGTTGTGTGGATCACCGCTAGAAAGGAGGAGGCTTGACCTCCTTCACCCTCTCCTAGAGATCTACAAGGATTCAAGGATATACAGTCTCCCTAGATAACATAATTTTTAATATATGCATAGTTTTAAGTTTTACGATTTTTACACCAATTTTCACATGATAACAAACACATCTTTGAAAAATTAGGGATTTTATTTTTAATGTTTTTCCACTGCATATGTGATATCACCCCCTAAGATTTTCCAATAGATGAGACATGAGATATCACTTTTTAGGAATATATCTCCAAAGACTCCTGAAGAAAGTGCAAACATGGATATGATACCCTATGCCTTAGCGATAGAATCTATCATGTATTCCATGCTATGTACCAGGCTTGATATAGCGTATGCTCTGAGTGTTATGAGCAAATATCACGCAGATCCAAGCTTGGAGCACTGGAAAGCAGTAATCTGTATCGTTAAGTACTTGAGAAGGATTAAGAATATTTTACTGATATATAGAGGTAGCAGCCTCAAGGTTGAAGGCTACATAGCTACATAGACCTGAGTTTCCAATATGATATTGATGATAACAAATATAATTTGGGTATGTATTCATCCTGAATGGAGGAGCAATATGCTGAAAGAGTTCCAAGCAAAATACTACTATTAACTCGACCACAGAGATAGAGTATGTTACTGCAGTAGAGACAGTAAAGGAGGGAGTCTAGATGAAGAAGTTTATCACATATCTAGGAGTCGTGCTAGGCAACAAGGAGTTGATTCCCTTATATTACGATAACAATGGGGTGATTGCTCAAGCGAAGGAACCCAGGTCTTATCAGAAGTCTAAGCACATTCTGAGGAGGTTCCACCTAATCACAGAGATCGTGACCCGAGGAGATGTAATAGTGGAAAGAGTTCCATCAGAAAATAACATCGTAGATCCACTGACAAAGTCGTTGTCTCAGATAGTCTTTAAGCATCACAAGGGTATGATGAGGATCAGACACATAGGTGATTGGTTTTAGGTCAAGTGGGTCAAGTGGGAGATTACTAATCATAGGGCCTTGCAAGCCAATCACGTAAGTGATGGCATGTGTGATATGATACACATTCTTTTTTCTTATTATATTTTGGTATTTTATCGCTTTATATTGCTTGTTGCATATATGTATATATATTATAATGTTCATGGATCTATGTAATAGGAATCAGATCGTGATGAGATCACGATAATGAGACCAATTCACTTTTAAACACATACTCTAAATAATTCTGGTCATAGGTTACTCGAAAGGGACATCAAGATAACTGAATAGACTAGTATGCTATATACCTATCCATATGATGGAGGCAGCTGGTCTCATAGCTGCTCGTGTGGGGGCACTAGGGCTATAGTGCAAGTGCTCACTGGAGAATGAGTTTATTGATTGATCCACTCACGAAATGCTAGATGGTTAATGACACCTCAATGTCTAACATTGATTCGTTGTCGTAGTGGTGTACGTAGTCCTTAAACTTAAGACACTAAGGATATCCTGTATTAGTACTCCACTCTTTGATACCGAACTTATAGGATTGGAAGTTTCAAATTTAATACAATCAGTCATCGGGAGTGGCAGCCAACCTTATGAGGACTATTGAGGGTCAATAGAGGATCATTCACTCTCAATGTCACGAGAAGAATATCTCATGTGTTCTTGCTTAGACAAATATCTGACCAGGGTTATTTGGATTGAGAGAGAAATAGTTCTCAAGAAGAATATGATTAGAGTGAGACTCGAGTAGAAACCGTATATGTCTGACAGCACCATGCCCGGTATACAATATTTGAGATATTAGATGGATGAGGGGCTATAGGTACATGGTAACTGAGGATAAATTGTTCCAAAAGATTGGATTCTACTATATCATCTAGGGACTACGACATAGTGGCATAGTATGTCCACAATCGATGAGTCGAATGAATTATTATGGAGATAATAATTCATTAAGCTAGAAGGAGTTCTGATAGGTATGAATCATGATCAACTCGATATTTAGCCTAAAGGGTCATATACATATGGTAGGCATTGCAACGAGTAGAGGTTTGGATGTGAGATATCCGTTAGGGCTCCTATCTTATTAGATATCCAATAAGCCCATAAATTATTGGATCATATGAATGAGATCCAATAAGTGCCAATAAGAGATTATTGGATAGAGATCTACTAATATGAGAGGCTTGGGTAGTTGGATGGAGATCCAATACCCAAAAGGGTAGAATCCATTAGGGTTAAGTTGATAGGGGCCACTATAAATATGAGGGAACCAAACACCAATAGGCTAGAAGTTTCTTGGTTGCCATCTTCTATTCTCCTCTCCTCTTCTCCTCCTTAGATAATAAGTATCGAGATTTGAGGAGCGTCGTCGTAGCCCTGCTGTATAGATCATCATTAGAGAGGAGGATGCTTGACCTCCTTCATCCCCTCCTATAGATCTGCAGAGATTCAGGGATATATGATCTCCCTAGGTAACACAATCTTTCGTATATGTAGTTTTTAGTTTTACAGATTTTACACACTAATCTTCGCACGATGAACATATCATTAGAAAATTTAGGGATTTTTATTTTTTATTCTTTCGCTGCACATGTAATGTTGCCCATAGATTTCCTTATATACTATTCACCTTATCTCGCTTCCTCTTAGACATATTTACATTCATGACATATGGAGCATTATCGAATATAAATAAAATATTATTTAATATTCCTCTACCAATTATCTCATTATCTAGAATTAATGAACAACCATTGTTCTTAAAAATTAATCTATATCCATTATTTGTCAAATAAGAAATAAAAATAATCTTTCTAATAATTGAAAGAACAAAATAACAAGCATCTAATGCTAAAAGAGCTCTATCAGGTAATTGTAGAGTGACCTCACCAATGGCAACAGTGGCAACCTTTACACCATTCTCCAACTTGAGGTCTACCTCGCCTTTCACCAATCTCCTAGGCTTTACTAGAACCTACAACAAATTGCAGATATGAGATGTGTTGAATCTCGAATTTTGATGATGAAATCAATTGATGAATTTATGAACTAATATGCTTTTGAGATAAGTAATACAGGAAAACTTCGATCATAGACTCGAACCATCGAAGTAGGATCAAACATTGGGTCGGAAAGCATCATGTCAAAGATTGGACGTCAGGCCGAAGGATTAGTCGACATGTCTAAGGATAGACTTTGGGCCATGAATTTGGATATTAGGCTGGAAGGATCGAGTATTATGCTAAGAAGATCAAATGCTATGATAGGTCAATATGCCGATAGATCGGGCAATACAACGAAGAAAAGGACGATACGCTAGAGGTTCAGATGAAGTGTTGGATAAGCAAATGACATACCGAACAATGTGCTAAATGCTTCATAATTATAATTAAAGTAGTTAAGTCTTGATCAAAGTTGTTTGGAGTCTAATTTAGTTGGTTTCGGGTCATAACTATATCAACTTAATTAGAAACCCATTGGGCTTAAACTAGAGTCGAATTGGGCCTGATAAAAGACTAATTTGGTGACCTACAGTTGGCAGTAGTACTATCAGTGTCGGTTGTGGTACCACTAAAGCCCATATTCCCAAGTTATGTTCAGTAATAGTACCGCTTGGTGCCGGCGGTAGTACCACCAGTACCCTGAAAACTCGGGGATTTGAATTCTTGGCTCTATTTTTGAAGTCATTTAGGGTCTATAAATACCCCACTCCTACTTGCTTGATGGAGTAAAAATTCTTGAGCATAAAAGTATTGTAAACTCTCTTGAAAAGTGTTGAGTCTCTTTCTCCTTGAGTTTATATATTATACTAAGGAGGTGTAAAGTCTTTTATAAAAGAGATGTATAAAGGTTCTCTCCTAAGCTTATGAAAAGAAAAAAAAGGTAGTAATAAGGATAGTTCATCTTCGCCCATTGAAAAGAAGATCAATAGTGAAAGCTGGTGGCCTCGAGGGAAGAGGAATTAGGAATGGACATAACTTGGGACGACCAAACCACTATAAATTAGTTTGTATCATTTTCTTGCTTTCCCTTGTCATTACTTATTGATTTACTTACTTACTACCCTTACTCACATTTTTAGTTAAGCACATTTTTTATACAGGTTTTATTAATAAAAAATTTTAAATCGAAACTTTATTTCAAAAACACTCATTCAACTCCTCCCCTCCTCTTAGTGTCTTTATGATCCTAACAATTGGTATCAAAGCCTGGTTCTCTCAGTTGGATTAACACTCAAGAGAGATTTAATGACTTTTTTTTGTAATCAAGAGAGCCACTCTATCACTCGTCCTCCTATGTGTTGAAAAATCTAGAGTAACATCATATGCGCAGCAGAAGAACTAAAAATAAAAATATCATATTTTTTATAAAAAATAGTTTATTATCGTCGTACGAAGATTGGTATACAAAAATCATAAAATTGAAAAACTGTGTATATATGAAAGATGTGTTACCTAAAGAAATCATATATCCATGAAATCCTACATACCTGCTGTGGGAGAGGATGAAGGAGGTCAATTATCCTTTTCTCTAGTGGTGATCCATATGGTAATGGGCTACGAAAACGTTCCTTAAATCGCTACAAAATCCTCCTTTCCATATACACCATGCGATTAAGAAGGGGTCGGCCCTTCTTACTGTCCACATGCCCCAAACAGGGGCTACTGGTTGAGAAAGGAGTGCAACACTTCTAATGTTCTACAATTATGAGTAAAGGAAATACAATAACCAATAACCAACTTGATGCATGGAATGCAACACTCGAGATGGTAGACAAAGTTATATAACATTGGTCTCTTTAGCTTTTTAGAGAATGGGTTAAACCAAATATTCCTTTCTCTTACTTATCTAGAAGAGAAGATATGTATTCAAAAGACCTTTCAAAGAGTACTTCAAAGAACATAACTATAAAATCCTCATTAGTGATGATTAGTTCTACCGAAGGTAGCTTCTCTGTTTTATCTTTCAATGGACTAATATCAAGAATGGAGATAATACAAACCTACTTGGAGATGATAATAAAGCAAAAATAGAATGGATGGGCATAATTTATGGAGGACTCAAAACTTCACTTATATAGAGAATGAAGTAGTATTGTTAAGGCCATTTTATTATTTATAGTATTTTTGTTTTATGTTTTCTATTTTGTAAAACATGTGAGTGGTATAGGTAGAGCGGGTCATGCG
>CM017193.1:30990145-31072645 GCA_004837865.1 Musa balbisiana | reverse complement strand
TCTTCTCAAATAATCAATGTCATGTAGCACCACGTAAATGTCATCTTCATGCATTGGGAATCATAAAGTACGTGCAACTTCGTGTTGTTACTTCTCCAACTATTAACATCAAACGTGACCAAAAGATGTCCCATGTCTGAATTCTACTCCTCTCTCTAAATAACAATGTAAGAGACTAGAGATAGAAGTGGCCAACCATTTAAGTATCAGAACCTGTAATCCAACTTGGGTACCTAATCAAAGAGTACCCTAATATGATTAGAACACTTATTCATAACACCAAAAAATTCAACTCACTGCCATATGTTGCTCCGATATCTAGGAATAACCATATCATGCTTGAGGTCATGGTCTAATTCCAGCCTTGGTTCTGCATTAGTTGTGGTACTTGAACAAGGAGTGCACCATGAGTTCATCAGCAGCATGAGTCAACTGTCACGTCCATGCAGCAGCAGCTACTGAAGCATATTAAAGTGGTATCTTTGAGCCCGACCTCAATCTCCCTCTTCCCAGTACATACATACGCACGTATAAATATCTCAATTGTAATGGCCTCCATTTGAAGAAGAAAACAATGCTCTTGGTGTATGTGTGTGAATGTTAGAGCGAGCCTAGTAATCTGGGGTTTGGGTTCGAATTCCCTGCAGGTTTTGAGAGATGTATCATCATCCTTCTAGGTAAAGTCTCTTGTATTGAGCTGGAGTACATCATAGCTTATTCCATCTCACCGAAGCACTTTTCTTTAGATCGATTGGCTGAGCTATAAAAGAGACTGCATTGGTTGTATCTAATATTGTTTGTTTTATCCCCATCTTTGTGCCATGATTCCTGCTGTCATCACAGTGCTTATGCTAACGCATCGGTGATTCCTTGTGTGCCTTTGTTTTGTGTGCAGAAAGCATCCGCCAAGGAAAGAGACGTCAGTATGTGGATAACGGCAGTCGACAACTCGATGCACCTTTGTGTTGGTGGAGCTCACTGCCTGCATGCTTTTGCGAGCTTTAGCTGATGAACGTCCGAGAAGCCATCCGTCACAGTCTGGGGCTGGAGATTATCACAGACAGATTCCTTCACAGGATGGCTTGATGCAGTGGTCTTTCAATCTTCCCTTTTGAACCAGTGCGATGTTCTTGTGCTGGTCCTTATCCAATGCGTCTTAGTTGAGAGCTGGGTGGCCAACAGGATGAGGATATGCTGCGTAGATGGAGACATGGTTTGGCCGGGAACTTTATGGTTGTCATCAAATATTCTTGCCTTCAGCATCTTGGGAATATGTTCCTTGGATGGAGACCCTCAATAGCTTGTTGCATTTAATTCACTGAAAACATGATCTAAGCTTGAAAATCTGGCAACATTAAGTGGATTTCAGCATGAACCAGTCATCTTCTTTCAATAGAGCTTTGGGAAAGCAAGGTGTGTGGTATATCTATCATCACCTGCTAATTCAGCAAAACCAAAATTAGGAAGAATGATTGAGCCATGGTGGTCACTGGTAGCCAGGTAGTGGGAGCACCCGCTCAGCAGATAGAGGGTGGTGCATTACATCATAGTAACTCCATTAGAAGACAAGTTTGCCTAGTTACTGTAATCTGGTTCCTGATACAGCCACTAGGGCCTGATTCCGATTCTTTAGGTCAGAAGACATGTAATAGCAAGAACATGGCATGCTTCCTCATTTATGTAAATGCTCAGTTTAATTATCTGCATATACAGAGGCAAAACTTCCAGCAGTAATTGAGACAGGTTGTGGCTAAAACACCATTGCCACCACTTTGTCTTGGTAGGGTTCTCAGCTAGCTATGAACATAATTGCTCAATCAAGTTAGCTTAATTTTCTCTTAGAATTCATCAATATAGCTTCTATGATTTCAGCACTCTCTTCTCTTCCATTTCAACACAGAAGAAGAAGAAGAAGAAGAAGAAGAAGAAGAAGAAGAGAGGGAGCTTGGGAAATGGGCTTGGAAGGTGACAAATGAGGATGGTCTGGCAAGCCAGGGTGCCCACTGAAATCAAGAGTCCTACAGTTGCCTCACTTTGCATGGGCTCTGCCCTCTCCTGCCTCTCTCTTATCATAAAAGCTGCATGCTGTGCATACTATACCTATGTCCCTTCCATCCTTTTACTAGAGGCCCCCAGTCCCATCCCCAGCCATGTGTCGTCTTCACATACTGATCCCTGCTACAGAAGCAATGGTAGCAGCAGCTCCCTGCTCAGCCCACTCACATACTGATCCCTGCTACAGCCCACTCACAGACAAAGGGCAGTGTTGTGTGTGTGTGTGTGTGCATGGTAATTGGTTCTTGTTGTTCTTGTTACTGACGACACAAAGGGCTCCCTAACTTTGCTGCTATGGGCAAGCAGAGAGCTGCAGCCCCCTCTGCATGTTGTGGAAAGGGATGCAAGGAAATAAGTGGACTGGATTGGAGCACGTACGTCCTCTCCGTGTTTCCTACCTTCCAACTGCTTCCCCCACACTCTGCACACCTTTCTCACCAGTTGTTAGTTACCTCTTCCTTGCCCTCCTCTGCATTTATCACCACCCCCACTTGCTCACTGCATACATTGTGGTGCTTTCATTCAAGAACAAGGATGATTGCACCTAAAACTACACTTCTGACCCTAACTGGGTGGAAACCACTTGCAGAAGGAATTTGAAGTTGAAGAGAATGGGCAAGTTGGAGAAGGAACAAATACCAGATGGGAAAGAAACCATACACATAAAAAAAGAGAAAAACATGCAGTCGAGGCCCACCCTTCATTCCTCACAAAACACCACTTATAAAAGATGAGAAGACAGAAGTCCCTCAGTTGCTAAAGATTCCAGCAAACTCCCCTTAATGGAGCACCAAGCAGAGAATTCTTTCAAAAGGAAACAAAGCAAATCCCTTGGAAGCAATGTAATGCATTGCAGCAATACGATAATGGGAAAGGAATACAATCCCAGGGAGGGAGAGAGAGAGAGAGAGAGAGAGAGAGAGAGAGAGAGAGAGAGAGGGCATTAGGTGATGCCTAAAGAAGCATGACTGCCTGTAAAACGAGTAAGCTACTGCATGCACACATGCATGGCTTGACGAATCAGATCGAACAGAAAGATATAGTTTTGGATACCGTCCCAAAAGCTGAAAGATTAACCAAAAGATTATTCTTTCATCCAGGGGCCGTCGACGAAGATGGAATAATAGCCAACAGCAAAAGGAGAAGACAGACAAGAAAGCATTGGTTGATGGAAGGAAATTGGTAGAATCCATGAATCGAGAACGAGCTCACAGAAAGAAACATCTCCCGAAACCAATCAATGGATGACTTACAGTGTAGGAGTAGTTAAAGCACCACTTCACTTGGCTTATGGGCTCCATCCCTTCTAGATAAGGAATAGAGAGAGAGAGAGAGATCTTAAACAACAAGCCATTTGGGTGTTGCCTTGTTGCAAAAAGAACAAGAGGCACGTGTGAGGACGAAGCCCCAATCCAGTCCTCTCTCCCCTGTATAAATGAGCAGGTGGGACTCGAAACCCTCTCCATGTCAACCCAGGTTCAGTGAGGACAAGGAAACACCATCCACTATGTGCAACACCTCACCTTCCGCTCCTCTCTCTTTCTCCCACTCTAATAAGTCCCACCTCTTTGCCACCAATAAACTCATGGAGGATCCTCCTCTTGACCCCCTTCAAGATCTCCAAAGATGGCCTACACCTTCACAGGTATTGCTACGAGTATTTGCTTGCTGCTTATGCACATATACACACACACATAAGGCTTTTGTGGCGTGTGCATATAATTGTTAATAGTGACGGTACGCTGTTCTCACATGAATTCTGCTCAGGTGGTGGAGGAAATGAGAGCCATAGGGAAGATATCCATACCTACGGCTTTAACAGGCCTGATCATCTACTCCCGTGCCATGGTGTCGATGCTGTTTCTTGGTCACCTCGGCGAGCTCGAGCTTGCAGCTGGCTCTCTCTCCATCGGGTTCGCCAACATCACCGGCTACTCGGTCCTCTCCGGCCTTGCCATGGGCATGGAGCCCATTTGCGGCCAGGCCTTCGGCGCCAAGCAGCGCAAAATCCTGGGCCTCACCCTCCAGAGAACCATTCTCCTCCTCCTTTCCACCTCCGTGCCCGTCTCCTTCCTCTGGCTCAACATGAGGAGGATTCTCCTCTGGTGTGGGCAGGACGAGCAGATATCCTCGACGGCGCAGACCTTCATCGCCTTGGCCATCCCCGACCTCCTCTTCTCGTCGTTCCTCCACCCTATCAGAATCTATCTGAGGTCTCAGAACATCACCTTGCCGGTCACCTATTGCTCGTTCGTCTCGGTCGTCCTCCACGTGCCATTGAACTATCTCCTCGTGGTGCGCTTGAAGATGGGCATCGCCGGCGTGGCCGTGGCAATGGTGTGGACTAATCTGAATCTGTTCGTCTGCTTGCTTCTCTTTATACTGTTCTCGGGTGTGTACAAGGGCTCATGGATCAGCCCCAGCACTGACTGCCTCAGGGGGTGGTCGCAGCTGCTCAAACTCGCCATCCCCACTTGCGTGTCGGTGTGTCTGGAATGGTGGTGGTACGAGCTGATGATAATGATGTGCGGCCTCCTCGTCAATCCCAGAGCCACGGTTGCCTCCATGGGCATACTGATCCAAACGACGTCGCTGGTGTACGTCTTCCCGTCGGCCTTGAGCCTCGGGGTGTCGACCCGGGTGGGCAACGAGCTGGGAGCCAACCGTCCGGCCAGAGCCCGGAGGGCCACCATCGTGTCGTTGACCGTCGCAGTCGTGCTCGGCCTCGCCGCCATGGCGTTCACCACTTCGATGAGGCATCAGTGGGGGAGGCTGTTCACCGACGACGCGGAGATACTGGAGCTCACCGCGGTGGCGCTGCCGATCGCTGGGCTGTGCGAGCTGGGGAACTGCCCGCAAACGACCGGCTGCGGCGTGCTGCGGGGGAGCGCGAGGCCGACCACGGGCGCCAACATCAACCTCGGCTCGTTCTACCTGGTGGGGACGCCCGTCGCCGTCGTGATGGGCTTCGTGGTGGGAATGGGGTTCCCGGGTCTATGGCTGGGGCTGCTGGCAGCGCAGGCGTCGTGCGCTTCGCTCATGGCATACGCCATCTGCAAGACGGATTGGATGGTGGAGGTGGAGAGAGCGAGAGTCCTAACGACAGCATCCAACTCTTCGTCCTCCACCTTGTCTTCTTCTTCCTCTTTCATTTCTACCAGAGTTGACAGCAGTGCCACTACCATCGACGCAGCAGCTGCCACCGAAGATTCCAAGCAGACAGCAGCAATCTTGGAAGAGATCGTGTGCATTGGCACGGATGCTGGGAGACAAGCGGCATCAGAAACAGATCCATTCATTTCCCAAGTGGAGTGAGTATACGAGTGTGAATCTTTTTGCCGAGGCCTCTTACAAGCAGCTCTCAGTACTCTCGAGTCCATCTACTCATTCCATTTAGCGCACGGTTTGAGATTATACGCGGAATGTAAAATTTTTGCATCACTGAGTCCATCTTGTCATTCCATTCCATTCCATTAGCTAATGCTTGCAACCGCTGCAAGCTAATTCTTCCTCCCTCCATGTCTGATTCCCATGAAAGGAACAGGTTGTTCCCATTGGGTCAGTGGACTGCGACTTTTCCCGGTTAGTGAGAACTACAAGTCCGTCATGTACTGACTGAAACTTCTCGTGAAAGTCAATGCATTAGCAACTTTTTTTTATTCCCAATAACAGAAAATTCTATATAACGGGAAACATAGAGGTTACCAAAAATCATCATCCTGATCACGATCATCATAGCTAAGTAAAATGAAAAGAAAGATGCTCTTTGATAAGGAAAGGGACCATTTGGTCGGCTGGCCATTGGAGCGACTCGTAGGCTTGTGAGGAATTGTTCGTTTTGAACGATGGACGTACTCGTATGATTTTATCATTTCGAGCATGTGAACTCCAAAAGACGCCTCGATAAAGGAGACTTGACGGATTTGATTTCCATACTCCTCAATCAATATAAGATTAAATGGCCTTATCAATGCTCCCGTATGGGAGCCAAAAACTCAGCCGAGGTGCACGGTTTGGAAACGAGTTTGCTCGACTAAGATGCAAGCATCGAGCCCTCCTACTAGCGCCAATCTGATAAGGAATCATTTGATCGGTCGACCATTAGTGCAGCCCGTAAGCTCGTGACGATGGGCATACCCGCACGATTTTATCCTTTTAAAACATGTGAGCTCCAAAAGACGCCTCTAAGGGTAAGGGAGACCTAACGAACTTAAGAGCCCTTGTTTCTCATACTCCTCAACCAATGTAAGACTAAATGATTTTATCATCCATAATTCATCCCATCAATGGACGATCTTATTATCCTCCCTAAAGACACGAGTAACATAAAAAACACCATCAAGAATACCAATAACCACATATGTCTCCACTAGATTTTTAAAGACAAATGATTTTATCATCCACAATTCATCCCATTAATGGACGATCTTATTATCCTCCCTAAAGACACGAGTAACATAAAAAACATGTATGTACTTCACAAAATCAACTGCATATATTCCAACAAACCCACACTCCATGAGAATCCCGAGCTATAAAGTCTATGCCTTCATTACCTTGCTGATGACACGTAGCACCACATTATGCCGTCTTCCTTCATATTCCTTTTTTTGTTTTTTCACAAGAAAATACTGCATCTGATACTATGGTCATCTTCCTCCATATTCCAGTGAGAACTAAGTTTACTTTATTTTAAGCAACGCACTCATCGTCTTTGGAATGAGATAGATGTGAAAGAGAGGTGCCGCAACAGTGATGCATGATAACAAGTGGTTACAGTGGAAAAAGGTCAGTGTGGGTCCTGTCTTCTACTAACTGAAGAAACAATACACTGCTATTGTGGCCTCTGTCTATTACTCAGATGACAAGAAATTTCCAGCAGTGCTTGTAAATGAGAAATTGAGAAAGATTTACCTCCCTACTGCCCTCTTCACGCCCAAAAGCATTTCCTCTCGCTACCCTTCATTTCCTCCTCCCTTGTACCTGGATGCCAAGAGAACAAAGGAACTGATGAGGTCCATCACTGCTGGCCTCTAATTCTACAGACCACATCAAGCTTCCTACCCATTTTTTTCCTTTTTTTAATTCTGATAACCACATGACAATAATACAAACTCATAATATCCTGCTTTTTTTAGTCAACCAATTTTAAAATCCAATGATTATAATAACTGTTAGTTTGTATTTTTATATTTTCTTACCTATAAAAAATTGCAATTCATAGTGTGTAATATTGGATTATACTTGGCTTCAGATATGTTTAAGGTCAGCAACTACAAACCCTTAAGGAACATTTGTAGTTAGGCTACATCATAAAACACAAACCATTTAATCATGTGCGCACAAAAAAAAAAAAGATTCTTTAATGGCAGAATAATTGGATTTTGAAACAAATATCCAAAATTGAAGCTTTTGAAAACTTTCTCTAATTTATAAATTCATGATACTATTATTCTATTTTCATGTAACTTGTACTTATAACATTTCGACTACGAAAGAAAAAGACACCAGATTCTTGTAATGAGATGGGAGAAAAAACAATCAATGGGCGATATAAACATGAACACCATGAAGGTACTTGAGGATTAATTGTCTAAAAGGCAAAGGATTAATTGTCTAAACATGAACACAATGAAATGCCTGGTGAGAGCATCACTCAGTCAAGACATAAAAGGTTTGAGTTTGTAGTTGTCATCAGCAGTGCAAAAATATAGATAAATATCAAACAACCAGTAGGATAAGGACTGGTTTAGTGATACCAGTCTATGCATCTCATCAGCTCATACATCTCTTAATTTATGGAGAGTATATCAAGTTCTAATCAAGATCTTATAATACTAACACTTAATCATGAGCATCAAAACCTCTCACTGAGTTGAACCTCTAAGGACGTCAACCATCATCGTACAAAAATATAAACAAGTTCAAATAAAGTTTGTTTAGCATCCTGATATTTAAATAACACGATCATGATTAATTTAATCTCATTTAGAAAATAAACCCACCAGGTTGGAACTCAATAAACTATGACAAGTGAAGAATTATTGCTGAGACAATCTATTCTATATGTTAAATTAATCAATCTCCTTTGCAGGTGAATCTGGGATGTGTAATCCAACACAGATACAATATAAGGAAACATTATTCCACAATAGAGAGATAGCATAAACATCATTAACATTAAGGTGCACCTGAGTATTTTTGAGATATGAAGGTGGCACATCTGGTGTAACTACATCTCAAGAAAGGGCTTAGATGATCAGTGGCCGACAAGTAGACAAGCATTCAATTAAGATTGTCCTAATACTATCAATCTATCATTAAGAGCCAAATTGTATGATCTTGTCTTTCAATTAAATAATGCCAACACTTTGTCTCATTGGTTGAAGTGGTGAATTTTAAGGCAAGGGAGGTCCACAAGCAGCTAAAAGGAAGAAAACCAGTGAGCAGATGTAGAGGTAACGAATGAAAGAAAACATTTTTTTTGTTTAATAGGGAAAACATATGTATTTTTGTTTCATAGTGTATCATTGGACCATTTCCAGAACAAGAAAGTAGTTCATCCATCTTATCTAGATGTCGTGTCAAAGCCGTACCCAGACCACATCAGTGCTCCTTATCCCCCAAAACACAAAGCACAAAAGCCAAAAGCAATTTGGAGTTGCCCACTACCAACCCATTCAAAAGAGGATGGGGGGGGGGGGGGGGGTGAGGTTGAGCTTTTCCAGTAGGCAATAGCACTAATGTCTGCCCAACTCACCCCAGTTCTCCTCCCCCACAACTCTGATGGCTTCCTTCACTTGAGGCTAGTTAGTCTATGCTAGGGTTGCACCTTCCCAAACCTAAAGAATCCAGAGCAGCACTCAATGAGCTTATTGTCATTGAGGAGGTACCTTTTCCTTTTCAGAATGTTGCCAAACCTATAGATCTATATGTATGTCTCTCTGTCTGCCTTTTGTCTACCCATGTGTCGAGCAAGGATCAAGTTTCATATGAATTTGCCACATCTTCAGGTCCTGCAGGAAGAACATGAGGAGTTTTGAGTTACTAAGAACTCTTGAGCTGAATGATTTTAAAACATCAATATGAACTAGTACAAATAGGTGCTCAAAGGAAAGCAGCATAGTTTAAGTTTTTGCTTCCATCTCCAAAAGTAAAAGCAATATGATTAACAAAACAACACAACCACCTACCATCCATATCTATTATGTCTGAACTCAGAAAATTTCAACCTTTTGATAACACAATATGAAAATCATTCAATGATGTTAAGCTCCAACTTGGCAATTGCATTTAGAATTTAAGAGGTCAGGGCATTCTGTGGATCAATCAGAATACTAATTGTGGGTCCAAACCTGACCGAAGTGATTGGAAGGAAATGGCTGTTTCCATTATTGGGAAGCAATGGTAATCCACTTTTACACTTAAGGAAATGAGATGTTGATGCACAAGAATTTGAGAGGTTGTCACATTTTATCAAAGCTGCTTTTCGTCTCTCTAAAAGACAGCAAACTCCTCAAAACAATTCCCCAATGTCCTTTCACTTGGTTCATCAATGCCTTTCTACTGTTTTACAATATTCATTATCATTCATCATTTCTCCCTCAATAAAGTAAAATATCTCTTCAAGGTCTATGGAAAGGGCTTCCCCCCACCATGCTTGAAGTGGCAAAGTCCTCCGAGGGAGGATAATAGCTCCAGGTGAGCAATTGGGAGGCACTACACGTGGCCTATGCAGAGATGCCTAGAAGTGAGTAATCACTAACTAGGTGGTTCACCACTTTGGCATGCCAGAGTTTGACCAAGCTGTGTTGTCTTCTTTTGAAAGAAAACCCACATTGTGATGGAGCTACATGCAATGGAATCTAAATAAATGACTTGGTAGTTGCAGATAAGCAAGTACAAGTTAAAGGTCTAGGAATAATGGATTCAAATGATCAAAGACTAAAGGAGCCCAAACATAACATACAAAAGGAAAAGAATCTATTCCCTGAATGGAAAAGATCGAGAAACAAGACAATCTCATGTTCAAACATGACTGCTCTGCTGCCTTCCATGGTGGATGAGCTTGGACTTGATGATCCATGACCACAAACCATCTGGAAGGACTTTTTGAGTTAGTGGCTCCATCAACAGCATGTTTTAGTCAAAGATGCCAAAGAGATGACTCGACATCAGGTTACCTACAGAGGTGCATAAATTTCAGAGAAGCATGTAATGGTCAGTTGAAGTGGCTTAAGTTGAAACCAATGGTTAGGACAAGAGGAAGATAAGGAACACAAATTCAACATCCATCGTTTTCTCAGATCTGGGAAAACATGATCATTGCAGATATGGCATTGTTCTCAAGAGTTTATGACTTATTGAATTTCTTAATGGAAAAACAAGAACATTGATACTAGATGATATGATCAGCACAGTCCATTTTTACAGCAAGCATTGCCATCCTTCTTGTTCATAAGTAAGGCATGATAAACCATAATCAGGACAACTATGAAATCATCAGATATGAAAGGACTTGTAATTCATGTTGAAACAAAAGCATAATTCGCTACTGATCTTACATGACAAGTGTGGACTAACTCCCAGAAATTCAATTACAGCAGAGCATCTCATAGATTCTGAAGCATGCGGAACAACAATAACCATAAGATTATCGATAGTGTTCAATAACTTAGTTACAAATATTGACTGATATACTATATCAATAATAATATCATAGACATCTGACATTCATGGAGCAAACTGTAGAGGATAATGATGTGTTTTACTGCCTCAACATACCATTACGCATTAGGAAAAATTGCTTGGCATCCTTATTACCAACTTCCTCAAGCTCATTGAGGCCATCTGTCACGTGCCTAGAGATTTGTCAGTGTCAATCTGATTGAACGATCTGCAAAGTTCCAGATTAACTTTGAATATTGCAATATTAAAGGACAATAAGAACAACTGTAGCAACAAACACTTGTAAACATTCTTTAGGCATTCTTTCTTTTTTAATTTTAAGAATACAAATCCAAGAATACATCTTCGTGATAGTAATATCTAAATGTATTTTTTGTGATTATACATAGGATGGGAAGGAACCTGCTAAGAATGTTTACCTGTATCAGAGCAGCTAATTAGCCTTGGTAGAAATTGATGACAGAAAGCAATTACCATTGTAGACCCTAGTACTAATACTAATTGTGGGAGGTTCTGATGCTAACTCTTTACCTGTAACAATGCAGTAACTTTCACTACCATCTTTCGCAGGCAAAAGCACTCTTAGGCTATATGAACCAAAAGCAATGGAAACACCAGAAGAATCCATAAGCAACTTTTGACAATAGGGACTTTTCCTAGTAGATCATCCAATTATTCGATATATCAGAGTTATTAAAGGTCTACAGTAGTTACTTTCTGTCATTAATGATCTACAATGGTAATTGCTTTCTGTCATCAATTTCTACCTAGGCTAATTAGCTGCTCTGATACAGGTAAACATTCTTAGCAGGTTCCTTCCCATCCTATGTATAAACTGCATTCCACACCTAATACAAGCTTACTTCAATCCAATCAGATGAACATAACCACATAGCATCCAACCACGTCCACTTTACAACCCAATCTTTACATTAACCAATTTGCATCGCCTCCTATGTAATGATAGTTGAACCAAAACAAGACATGACTTTCATAGTTCATATTGTTTCCAAGCTTCGATCATAGAAGAGATAGAACTTCTAAGGCATCTAACTCATTGGCATGTGCATAGCTTTTCCTGCAACTTACTGTATCAAATATGTCCAAAGACCAACTTTTATTAGAAAAGTAGTAGAAAGACATACATTATTCGTCATTAATTGCAGCAGGAGTTTTGTAAATGCATCTACATTCACGAGTACAATCCTTAACCATAAAACTTCCACCCATACAGCTGTAACTAACTCAAGAAGCTGGAAAAGGTTACTATACTGAATCAGAGGGTAAGAGTACCATAGGAAACAAACTGAAGGCATTTTCCACTCAAGATGCAAACAGAACAAAGGCCTTCACCAAAGATTATTGTCGTGTTTTCACTCCTTTGCTATTCAGGTGTTATGCCTGGTCAAGCATAATTTCATCCAAGTTCATCCTTTCCTCAAAACAGAATCCAGCATTTACATCACACCTTTTAAAAGCTTTGGAGATCATGCAGACACTTGTACCATATGTGCTTCAAAAGTACATTCTAGCCAGCTGAATATATATGGGTACCTAACATGTTATCACGTAAACTTCTAGAACATGAAATCAAAGATATTACTTTTTCATTAGAACAGGTTATTCTTTTTCTCCCTATCCACCAAGAGAATTACACAAGTTGGTGTTTGAGCTGCCCTCCATTGCACTGCCAACAAGAAAGATACAGGACCTCCAAGAATTATACCAAAGTCATTAATGGAAGAGGTGAATTTAAAACTCTCTTTACTGATATGCATCATGCGAGTGAACCATAAAGAGCTAACAAGAATCAAGAACAACATTTTATTAAAAAAGAGCACAATGGTGCTCCACACACAAATATCACTGATCACCATAGATGTTTATTTTACAATATATGATTGTACATTACATATGCATGTATGATATCATTTTTTTAATGTAAAAAGCAGAAATAAAAACATCAAGGTAAAAAATCTTGAGCAGCTATGATATTCATGAAAAGATGTGATACCATAGACTATCAATTTCTTCCTACATCAGCCTCTAGGGCTACTCAATAGATTTGTTGGATCAAAAGTGATTACTCATTTTGATTTTGTGTCTCGATTTGGTTAACACATTTCGGAAAGAGCCAATTATCAAGTGACAGATATAATTATCAAAGAAGTATTTAATTAGATAATAAAAGGTATTCCTTATCTTTCACTTGAGTTAGACAAATGAGATCTCGATTTTTCAAAATATATAAGATATCTTAGACTCAATTCTTAAAGTCCAACCCAATTCCAATTCTAATGATTAACCAAAAACCACCTTAGAGATGAAACATTTTATACAGCAAAATTTGCTCGAAAGATGAATGAGCTCCAGCAGATGATTGTATGCAGAACACAAGTAAATTGTATAAGTGTGCAGCAAGTTTTAAATATGAAATTTAATCGGATACAAATAGAAGAATATTCCATAAAAAGGAAACTATAAGCTCGTGTTGTCAATTATCTACAATACTCTTTGTATGAAGATAAGATTTCTGAGAATTCAGTGGCAAACAGGATTGTGAATATTGCAAAGGTTAAGATGAGAGTGACTATGGTTAATAATCAGACTAAACTTTTGACCTTATAAATAAAATTATAAAATCAAACATGCTTGACTTGTTTATGCAAAAATGAGTGCAGGGCACCAGAATAAACTGTGGCTGTCTATTTAGAAAATCTCCTGTCTGAGATTTGCAAGATTTTGGTATTATTCAGAGTACATAATCAATAAGAGAAATCTACTATCAAGAAAATTATTACATTTGTATAATATGTTCCAATTCGAAGTAATCATGAGGTTTATATGATCAAACTTATTGCATAGATATTTAGTTAAAATGAATCTTCCAAATTTATTTGGTTTACAACATGCTGTAATTGATCATTTTCTCACAAGACACGATTTTTGGTTTCCACTCAATGTGTTTAACTTAACTGTTTCATAATTTAACATAGCCAAGGAAACACCATAGATTTATGAGCTTGAGTTGTTAACCCCCTTCATCCAAATTCCAATTGGACAGAAAATCACAATTTGTATACCAACTAGCATAAGTGTTTTTAAATCCTGTTGATGTTTTGGCAGTCCACTATCTATATCTACAAGCAAATAATACATGAAAAATATACTAGACCTTTATAAAATTTATTCTAGTATTTTTTAACAAACTGCATGAGACCTTGATGATGTTGTTCCTCCACAGTTAATAGCCATTGTTTTAATATGCAGGCAGATTGACAGGTTGATCCACAAAGAAACCTAACATGAGCCAGTCAGAAATGTATTGGCATTCTCCTGAGCCAACTGAATTTGATTCGATAGTGACCCAACCTACATTTGACCTCCACCCTGCATTGACTTTTAAACCCAACCTACCACCAAAATTGCCATCCCTAAAGTAAAAGTTTCAGAAGTTCATAATAAAGTAAATTAAGTTACTGCCAAAAATTCTAGCAATATATTGCACTTTTATCTGAACAATGCATTTAACAAATAAACAAGGAATCTGGCCATTTGTACTTGGACAAACATTAGAAGATGATTATTTATTTTGATTCTATATCCTCCTACTAAAATGTTTATTCATCTAAAATATGTTTAAATCATTTGTAGCAACATCAAAAGACTAAACTAAGAGAGTGAATTATGAACAGCCAGCTTCAGTAAGAATCACAGCCATGGCTTTAGCCCAAAAGAGAAGATAGTCAACCAGAAGAGTGACTTCCTGCGAAGATACAATTAAATATAGCCACTAGACATACAGTTATTCGTGAATTTTCTCAACATAAGAAGGGTATCTATTGCACTCTGAAAGATATTTACGGAAATTTGTTGATTTTAGGTGTATCTATCAATCTATGATATCAAATTTATAGGATTTTCAATGATATCACAAGTTTGGAAAAGGTAACCTCTGAATTTTTGCCAAAAGCCTACTAGAAGCCTGTTAACCTGGTTGCCAGATAACAGGCATGCTATATAAGAGGCATCAGTAACATCTGTGGTAACAAGCTTCTGATTCTTCCTCGTACTCTTTATTCACTAACCCATTGTTGTCAACTACTCTACCCACAATATCATAGTGTACACTTATTTCTACATCATCAGACTCAATTGGGAAATGAGTTCAGGAACTTTGATTTTGGGTTAAGTATAACAGAAAACTTTCCTGCCAACTATCTTTTAGCAGCCATCTGTCAACCTTATAGCTCTGTCAATGCAGCCAGATTATAGAACTAGCAACAGATCAAATCTTCCAATAAACAATTGAAACATTTTAAAGATTCATAAAGTCTTGTGCCTTTCTACCAGTTGAATCTTTTATCCATTGTAAGTCTACTTTAAGAGTTAAATCCTCGCAAGTGCATCAAACTTTTTGTGAACAGATCCACACTTCTACATTGCCATGGGGACACATCTGATAAGTCTTAGACACCATATTCTCAGTTAGAGTTTAAATTCTTTTACTCTATATTGTGTGTCTTAGAACCTCACATAATTGTCTTCAACATCAGATTTCACTGTTTCAATACTTACAGAGCTCATTTTTATGTCTTTTCTGCAAGCAGCATGTCTGGATGTTGGCATTTTAAGGAAAATCTAGTTGCATATGCTTGGAGCCAAATATGCTTGGAGCTAAATGACACTGATAAGTCAACAAAAGCTCCTCGGTCAGAATATTTCATTATTTTTGCATGTCATCCTCACATTATGATCTTGTATATATACTCCCATTTAACATTGTTTACTGCTTATAAACATCCAATTATCAGTCTCCCTTGCCATGCGGAATACATAATTCATGCCATCCTAAACTTTTTAATTTGTAGAGATAACATGAAGACTTAATCTAGAAATTAGAAACAACAATGGAATCAAAAGGACAACAAAAGAAACTCCACCAGATGTTATGTACAAGATCTGAGGCAATCCCGATGTAACCACCTTATTTCCTTAATGATATCATCCATGCCAGAACCATATTAGAATTTCTCTGTCTTGATATTTTTTATTATTATGGGCACCTTGTACATCAGCACCCACAAATACAGAGCCTTGTCCCTCCCAAGAGGTTGTTTCCATTATTCTTTTTTATTACTAGTCATTCCTAAATTTTGCATTATAATTTTTAGCATTTGGACCGAAAACATTACAAAAGTGCTGTCATTTATAGATATATTGATATTTGCCCACATTTATCACATATGATTTCAGAACTAAAAATCTAAAAGGAAACATGGTTTCCATCTAGCTTTCTAGGAATGATGAAACAAGGTGTAGTGACAACAGAGCTTTTTTTCCCTTGATTCTCCCATTAACTGAAACTTATGTACTTAAGGAATTCATTTCCTAATAGAGTTAGAAACAAGTGACTTTCAGAGATTTTTTTAATATATTTATGAATCATAAATATGAATTTTACAAATTTACAAGCTAATTTTCCCAAGTAAAACTTCTAAACAATGCTATAAAAAAGAAGAACTTTAACCTGATTCACTAAATAATATTTTTCATATGCAAATTCCAAAGGGAAGAAAAAAAGAATTGACTTTTACTTTAAACTGAGACATTAAATCAGGAATTTCTTTATTCATAGTATTTCAATCAGCACCCTAAATTCACTTTATATGATCAACTGAAGCAAAGATAAACAATACATCCAAAACCAAAGTACTGTAAGACTATTGCTACTTAGGTAAAAAGCAATTTTTAAGTGTATTAAGCAAGTTCTCATTCAATTTATATGTATGTATTGATATATAAATAGCCATGCCAAAAAGAGAAATATTTTTGTCAGCAATTTATGTATAAAACACACAATTGGCAGGGGGCGCCCAAACGTTCAAATCCCACCAACTATTTGGTTTTCATCTTTCAGCACTTATCAGTTTAAGACATCTCTAGAAATATGTCATACTATCGTTACTCTATATCATCCTCATTCTCTTGGTGAAGTAGCAGAAGTTTGATAATGCAGTCCTTCCAATCAAGCCTATCCTCCTAAGGCCTCTGTCTTCTCGTCCTCTTCCTACCCACAATCTACTCCAAGACACAATCCTCTTCCAGCTTGACAACAATAACAACATAAAATTATGGCCATATAATTTTACAAGCCTACCATTTAGCAGCTCCAGTCTTGGCTTTCCTAAATCTACTAGCCTGCACACTAGTAACAAAATATGGCATCATAGTGACATGGTCATAATTCACATCCCAGTCCGACACTTGCTTGAGCACAAGTTTAGTGGCGAAATCCCATCTACCTATCCATCATTTCCTCCGTACCCCAGCCTCCAACTGTTCCCTCATCTTTTTTGACCATGGTCCTATCCTATCAAACTCTCCAATTACCTTAATATGGGAATTTTCTTTTCCTTTTATCATAAACCTTCTCACAAGCGCTTGAGCTTGATTGTCTCCAAAATCCAAATTACTGCATTTGGCCTTGCCATCCTCTTCGTCATCAATCTTGTAAGTACCAAAAGTACTCTTGAAAAGCACCGGAGAGGGAGAGACCACGAAAGCCAAACCCTAAATGTCGCATGTAGATATCTTCTTCATCAATCACATAGGTTGGAACCCATTCGCATCCACCCCGAAGGCGACGATGGTGACAACCATCGGCAGCTGCCAGCGCCTGACGTGAGGAACCACTTCGTGGCATTGTGGGTGAGGAAGCACCCCCAGCCGATCAACTCCTAAAATGCCTCCCGCCCCACCACGACGAAGCTAAGGCAGGCGCGAAACACGCGCTCGAGGGCGACAGCATCGAACTCGTGGAAAGGCCGCGGAGGCAGCGATGGCGAGAGGCCGCGAGGCCGGCCACCGGGCGGTCTCGATCCATAATAATTTTATATCTTAACCTATTAGTAGTGTGATAAATATGTAAATAGGTTAAAAGTGACCGACCAACGCATACTGATTTCGATCCGATACGACATTGTATGGTTGACATCATGAACCGATTCGGCAAATGACTTCGGGTCCGAATTAGAATCAAATCGACTCGACCGAACTGAATTGACCTCACTAATTAATCGCTTCAAATGCATTGACCCTCTTCGATTGATTGAAGTCGTGACTACTTTATCAAATGAGTTACACGTGTTGTATCAGATTCGGGTTTAGTGTTTGATGCGATCGTGTCTTGTTTACATATACGTGGTCGATGCGTTTCAGTTGGACACGCAACCTTCTCCCACTTCGTGGACGCCAGCAGCTTGATTCCTTGCACACAAAAAGGATCGGCTGAAACAAAGGGAATTCCCTTCGCCTTCCCTTCCTCCCTCCCTCCCTCCCTCTACTTATTTCTCTCCTCTGCTTTCCCGACGGCATTACTTCCCTCACCTCTCTTCCTTTACAAGGTAACCGTAACCTTCTTGCTTTCGCTTTTCGTGCTGCAGAGGCTTTTCGTTCTAGATTTTAGCTAGTTTTCGGATCAGTTCAGTATAGTCCACATGCTGTTCGACGTATTGCCACGGAGCTGCTAATCCTGTTTTCTGTTCGTTTGAGCTCAACTAACGAGTTTCTAGACCTGAATTCAGATCAAAAGGTGAAGTTTTGACGATGGAATCGCCCAAGGCTGAGAGCGAAATGGAGCTCCCGAGGCCCTCCTCACCTTGTTGGAAGAAGAGGGTGCCCGAAGCAGGCTTATTGGCTGACGTGAAGGACCATCTCGAACAGTTTCTCAACACTTCCATGGATCAACACAGGATTTGCCTCAAGAAGACCATCCGAGACATCCGGGAATATGCCAAGCTTAAGAAGCAAGGCAAGGTATGAGTGATCCTTGTCCTTTCCAACCTGTCTTAGACTGGTTTCGTCTTGAAGATGATGATGATGCTGGCTTGCATGCATTTTAGGTGTTGTCATCTGCAAGAGCTGTTCCTGAGAGCGATTCTGCTGTTAAACAAAGTGAAATCCCTCCTGAAGGGGTGCAAGTGGCTCCATCATGACAATATTTAATGAGACTGATGTGGTCCTATATAATTTTTCTTTATTTTTAACTTGTTATTTTTCCTCCTCCCTTGAATGACAAGTTTAAGGTCTAAAGTTTATATAAAGCTTCAACCACATTTTTTATGTGTATCTTTCAATATCTATGTTCTACAGTTATTGGAATTGTTAACATTGTTTTGTTCCATGATGTGTTGCAGGTTTTTAATGCTTGTTTTATAGAAAACAATGAGTTTGAAGGATAAAAGTGAAACAGTGGTTCTTCTCAACCCTTTTTTGTTTTCACAGTAAATTGGTTTTATATTTGTAAGAAAAAAAATATACTATAATACTGAAAGTTCATGCTTGTTCATTTCTCCAATGATATCAGTCTCCATCTAATCATTGGATTATAAAGGCTGTTTTGAATCACTGATTCAAGTTAATAAGTTAATTATTTCATTTGTTGGCCCTAATAAATGACATTAGGACTTATCTAATATTGGACATAGTGAAAAACTCGAGGATGAAATATTTTTTTTATTTCGACTTATTCGTTCGTCTATCTATCGATTCTAAATTATACAAGTCTGAAATAAAATATAAAAAAAAAATCAAAACTAATACGCATGAAGCTCGACAGTAAATTTTATAATTTGTAAAACTTATATGGACTTATAGATAGAAAAAAAAGTGACCAAAGTTTTTCCCTTTCGATTAAAAGAAAATTAGGAGATTTGAAGAATGAAGAATATGAAGAAAAAAAATTAATAAAAGTACATCAGGAGGATTATGGCATTCTCAGCTTTCTCTCGCTGCGTGCTGCTGACGCTTATATGGTCTTATTGCCTTTCTGAAGATCCAACACAGTCATCACAGATTAGGTCTAATGAGCAACCAGACAAATCATCAATGCAATCTTAGTGTATTATTCTAGCTTTGTTTTAATGGACTCTTTAAGGAGACATACTTTATGCATAGGTAAAGCTAAGTATGTTGTTTAGCTTCCAGGTGATCATCGCAGACTTTAGTAGTTCTCTGATCTGGAATTAGATGCCGATATAATGAAAGTGTTCAAGTGGGGATGTGAACTATGAAACTTTCAGGCAAGCCATCAGATTGGAAATCAATCCATTCTTCGTGGACCACTTGCTCAAATGCTTTCCATGAATAAAGCATGAGCATCACCTTTAATCTGTTTTTTCTTTTCTTTTCGGGATTCTCTTTTACGTGTTAAGTCGTCGTCGGATGGGTGAGTCAATTGATAAGATCATAAATTTAACAAAATATATTATAAAAAATATAAAGTTTAAAGGATGATTTTTTAAAAAAAACCTTAATTTTATATATTTTTTTCCATATAGCATCCCTAGTTTAAAAAAATTTGGTATAACATTCTTTTTTTCATAAATGATTATTTTGTTCCTATCAATCATCACCCTCCGCCATGCCTCCATTCCGTCGACCATCCCTTTTCATCCTACGCCTGATTGTTCTACTCATAGCAATTTCATCAAGATCAATTAAGACTCTCGTCTTCCATAATCGCTTGTGCCTCCACTTGCGGGCTAGAAGGTAATATCAATCGTCACCCCTCTTTTCTCCTGATCACTTGTGTCTCTACGCGATGGTCACAATCAATCAAGATAAGAGTTGATAAGGGGAGGCGTGCCTAAGACTACTATAATTTTTTTTAAAAAAATTATAATGATAAAATAATTTTTTTTCATATAACCAGTGGTGCTCTACACGAAAATGCTAAGAATTTTTTGTTCAAAAATTCACCGAAATTTAAATATACTTTCCTTTTCTCTCTTTTTATTTTTAATCAGTCTCTTCTCCCTGTTACCTTTACTTTGCTTCTATCTCCTCTACTCCTCTTTTCTCCTTCCTATGCTCTCGTTCTTTTTGTCATCTTTTTTTTTTTTTTTTTGGTTTCCCCTTCCTTCTCTTCTCTTTAATCTTTTCTTTTATTTCCTTCATTTTTTTTTTCTTTTCTAATATACAAGATATGGGATTTTTCTCAATATTACTTAAGTATCCCCGTCATGTCACTATATAATTTGATTTAGAACTAAGGACGCCTTTGTCGTCTAATCCAATCAATACCTATAGTACATAAAAAATAATAATAATATTTAATCCAATTTTCTATTTCCCATCCTATTTTCTTATTTTTTATCAAAGTAGTCTTGAATTTGGTGCATCATTTTTCTAATCGCACCAATCTATTTGATCCAATTCTGATAATTATGAGTAAGATTTTTAGTTCCTAGCCAAAAATAACATGAGAGCTTTTAATTCTTGATGATGTATTAGCTTTAATCTTATCATCTAACGATAATAATTGTAAAAATGATAGATATTGGGAGACAAACATTAATGTGGAACAAACAAATAATTAAAATTGAAAAGAAAGAACATGGATGTTCACTGTGAACTTCATGAAGAATATAATCGTGTATGCAAAGATTAAGATTATGTATTAAATTCATGTTTAATAATATAATATAAGAATAATATATTAGATGGGTCTTTGTCCTACTAAGGACAAGTTATACCCAACTAAGAATTTAATGGGTTTGCGTATCAGAAGTTGGATCAGATCCATATGTTGAATCCAATATCCAGTAGAGGTGTCGAGAAATATTAAATGTAAATATTACAGCTAAGTATCCTTTATAATATATTTTGTTGTTCGAGATGTAAAGAATTTAGAATCAACCCTAATCTAAATCAAAACTTCTCGCAAGTTTTTATGTTAGAAAATATTTGGGTTTGGGAGAGGTTATGTAAACTATGTCGGGAGCAAATCCAATCAAAACTCTTTCAGTGCTTCAATTAAAATCGAGAATAATAAGTAAATTCGAGAGCTTGACAAAGTTAAGAGCTATGTCAAAATAATCTCTCCGCAAAATGGTGTATCTAAGGCTTTTATAATGATATCTCATAATTAACTAGAGTATGTGAGAGCTAATTCATATTAGCAATTATGCAAAATCATCAATCGTTACTCCAACATGATGGTTGATCGAACTGTCAGATGCTAAGATTAATGATTTTACAAATGCGCTAAATTTATCTAATGAGTTGTGTTGAATCGTAGATTTTAATGATAAAATTAATTAATCAATTAGATAAACTAATGTGATTTTGAGATGTATGAGATATAAAATATTTCAACTTAAACAGCCACAGTAGAAAATTTGGATATTATACCAGAAGAGTGTCATGTCAAAAATTAAAAATTAAATTAAAAAATTGATCAATATATTGAAGAATAGACTGTGGTTCGAATGTTATGTTAGAAGAATTATATGTTACATCAAAGGTTTAGACAATATGTTGAAAGATAGGATGATGTACTGAAGGTTCGATCTATTAAAAGATCAAATGATATGTTGAAAGAGTAGAAATGTATTGAAAGCTTCGTAGATATGCTAGATGAGAATGTTTTAATTAAGGTCATTTTAGATCAATTTGATTTAGCATTAAGTTGAAATAAAGCTAACTCATCATGAAAGTCATTAAACTTGAAGTTAAATTAAACTAGGCATGTTAGAAGGCCAAACCGGTGGCCTAAATTAGTCTAGGGCTATAGTATCACTTAAGTCAGTCGACAAGCATTGTTTGTGCTTTGTCAACCTTTCTAGTAATGGTACCTCCTATTGCGACGGTAGTATTATCTAAAATTTAAATTTTATGATGGTAGAACTATTGAAGTCCAGATTTGTAGTTCGTCAAAAGTTATAATAGTAATGTTACCCAATGTTTAGTTGTAAACCTTATGTGATGCTTAGAGAATTGATGTAAAGGAAAATAAATTATACAATTGTATTATTCCCCTCTTCTTCTTTCTTACAATGACAAAGGGATAAAAGGAAATTACTAGCATCTCAAAAGAGTCAAAAGTACTAGCTTGAATGTTAAATTTAGGCAAATTGTTAAATCTCCCAAATGCATAAATTCTTCTTATACATTTTTCATATCATGATCTTGTTTTCTTGATTTTTATGACTTGAGTATTCTTTATGAATCAAAATCATTTTCTATCATTCCTTCTATTGATAAAAGAAAAGATATGTTAAAAATGACTCATGGTTTTTCGATATTTATGACTTGATCTTTCATTTTTTATGATTGAAATATTGATATAAAATTTTCTTGATATCTTATTTGTCATTATTTGAAAATTGATGTAAATGAAAAAAATTATAACATTGTATTATTTCCTTCTTTTTTTACAATGACAAAAGAGGAGATAAAATTGCTAGCTTACACATCTCAAAAGAGAAGCAAAGATTGCTAGCATGCACATCACAAAAAAAAGTAGAATTGCTAACTTGTATATTCTAAAATGATATAAAATTTACTAGCTTGCACGTTTTAAAATATTTGCTAGTTTACACATTCAAAAATGATATAAAACTTGATACATTTGCTAGTTTATATATTGCAAAATGAAATAAAACTTGCTAGTTTACACATCACAAAGAAAGGCAAATTTGCTAGCTTGCTCATCTCAAAAGAGAAACAAAGTTTACTAGCTTGCATATTTCAAGAAGATGCAAAAACATGCTATCTTGCACATCTCAAAAGATTAAAAATTTTACAAACTTTCATATATTAAAAACTTGCTAGCTTGCATGATGATATATACAATGATATTTTAAAAACTTAAAATTAAGCTTATAATGTAATGATTTGAAATTATATCTCAAAAACTTGCTAGTTATACTTCTCTTTTTTGGTAACGACAAAGGGGATATTTTAAAATATCAAAGTACATTACATGGTAGGATATAATGTACTTTCATATTTTGATACCATGATGATTTGGAATCACGTATATAATGATGATTTTATATTTTAAAAATATACATGATGATTTGGTATTATGCATACAATATCTCAACTTATGATAATGATGCATGCAATGACGAAATATTCATGATTAAAATTATTTTTATTTGAATTCAATTTAAATTCAAGGTTTATCTCAATATGACATATTGATAGGAGGAGTTTAGTTTAAACTCCATCATCAATTTGTCGTCATCATAAAAAAGGGGGAGATTGTTGAATCTCAAATTTTGATGATGAAATCAATTGATGAGTTTACAATCTAATCTGTGTTTTGAGTGACACAAGACTAACTTCGATCAGAAAAGATAAATCGAATAAAGAAGAAAGAATCGGACGTTGGGTCGGAGTGAACATGTCAGAAGATTGGACGTCGGTTGGAGGATCAATCGACGTGCTGGCAGAAGGACTTCGTGCCATGAGTTCGGGCATCGAGCTAAAGGATCGAACATTGTGGAGGTCAATATGCCAATTGGATAATATGTCAATGGAGAGGATGATGTGCCGAAGGGTTGGACGAAGCGTCGGATGAATCAATGACATGTCGGACAATATAAAATTCTAGTTTTTAGTGTAACCATGCTAACTTAATTAGAGGCCCGTTAAGCCTAAAATGGGGCCATTTTGAGTCAAGATAAATGCTCATTCAATGACCCAAATGTTGGGTCAAGTGGTGGTACCGTCGGTCTAAGTGGTGGAACTATCAGTGACTCAATCTCCAAGACAGTCTCCGAGACTATGTCAAGCGATAGTACCGTCAAACTAGGTGGTGGTACCACCTGGCATAAGTGGTGGTACCACTAGTACCTTGGAATATTAGAGATTTGAATTTTGGCTTCAATTTTTGAAGTCATTTGGAGTCTATAAATACCCTAATCTTTCTTGCTTAAGAAAACACGAAAGATAAAATAAAACTCTATGATTCTAAGGTTGTAAACTCTATTATAAAGTTAAGTTCCCTTCTCCATATATTTATAGGCTGTTTTAAGGGAGAGTGTGAAGAAATACTTGTAATAGAGGGGTGGGGTGTAAAGGTTCTCTCCTAAACCTGTAAAAAGGAGAAAGGGTTGTAAGGGTAGTTGATCTTTGCTCATTAGAAAGAAGATCGTTAGTGAATGACGATAGCCTCGACGAAAGAGGAATCAGGGGTGGACATAGGTCGCGACAACCGAACCACTATAAACCTCAGTTTGCATTTCTATTTTGTTGTTTACCTTTATTGCAAACTGCTTTACTTGCTCATTACATTTTTACAAATGTTTTCAAGTTAAATATATTTTCGATACAATTTTATCGAACAAGATTTTCGAATCGACGTAACTTTTATGAAAGCACTAATTCACCCACTCCCACTCCCCCCCCTCCTCTCTTAGTGTCGATTTCGGTCCTAACAGATTTGTCATTGTCTTGATTGATATCATATTAGGTCAATTTGAGTTGATATTATGCCAAAAAAAAACCAACTCATCATGAAAGCCATTGGGCTGAAAATTCAATTAAACTAGGTCCATTAGAAGGCCAAACTAGTGGCCTAAACTAGTCTAGGGTGGTAGTAATCAGGCCCAAGGGTGGTGCCACTTAAGTCAATTAATATTCACTATTTATACTTTGTCAACCTTTTTTACTATAGCAGTACTATCCAAAATTTAAATTTTATGATGGTAGAACTGTTAAAGTTTAGATTTATGGCTCATCAAAAATTACAATAAGTATTACCCTATATCAATAATGGTACTATTCGTACCCTAAAATTTTGAAGATTTAAAATTTTAACTTTATTTTTTAAACCTTTTGGGGTATATAAATACATCACTTGGGCTTAGTTGATGGAGCATCTATTCCTGAATTTGTGGAGTGTTATAGCTCTCTCTTTGAATATTATTTGAGTCTTTTCTTCTCTCTTTGGGATTAGTTGTGATACTAATTTATAAGATGTAAAAGATTTTTTATAAAAGAACAAGTATAAAGGTTCTCTCCTAAACTTAGAAAAGGAGAAAGGTTTGATCATAAAGGATTATTGATATTCACCCATTGAAAATAAGATTACTAGTGAAAGTTAGTGCCCTCAATAAAAAAAGAATTGGGAGTGGACATAGATTAAGAAACATCAAACCACTATAAATTGGTTTATATCCTCATAGCTCTTACTCGCATTCAATACTTAATTAATCATGTTTTTAATAAATATTTTTCTCTATCAAATTTTAAAGTCGGTTACGATCCTAATATTAATTCAAACCCCTCCCCCCATTAATGTCATTATAATTCTAACAAGTTATTCAATTGATGTGCCAAGGTAACAAAGCATCTAAGTTGGTGTCGTATTGATAGTGACATGGCATTTGAATATTTATCATTAGATCCTCATATAATCTATCCCATATGTTTCAGCATATAGAAGGTGTCTAAGGCACAATACCATGGGTAATATAGTCATGTCATATCTGAAGAGATATTATTGAGATCAGAGTTATCAATTTGGATATGTACTATCCGATATAGACCGTATGCACCGATAAAAAAAAAACTAGTACTCAATCTTCTCAATCCTCAAATAATCGAAGGATTGATCAACCCTATAAAATGGCTTCTCAAGTGCTGCTTCTATTCTCTTCTCGAGCTTAAACTTACTAAAAGAGTTTTAAACTCTTAAACCTATAACCTTTGAAATTTCTTTTAAATTTTTTTTAAAGACAAATGGTGAACGCATATTCAAGCCTAATACCGATGAACTATTAAAATTTTGATCAGCTAAGTTAGCATATTTGAAGGAAAAAAAATGACAAATAAGATTTTTAACTTTTAATTTTTTTATATCCTCATCCTATTAATGTTTTAAATGTTCTCTCCTACGACTTCCACCACCCTTTGATCGGCGATGCGGCGGTGCGATCTAAGTTGTGTATGCGTGCATCCTGATATCGCCACGTCATCGACAACCTGAAGACGCACAAACCAAAACGCACGAGGCCGTGCGTCCGTCGGTCGCGTCAACCTCAGCCACCAACATCAGTCAAATCCTTGCGGCGATAAAGTCGCCGCCGGTGGTTAGCTTGCGTAGGTCGTCTTCCAACCCGTGCGCCACGCGACGCCTCGGAGTCGTCCCCACGAGGCAGCCTTGTAACGCAAGGCTGGTCACGAACCCGGTAGGAAATGTATTTCTTGGACCAACGGAGAGAGAGAGAGAGAGAGCGAGAGAGACAGCTGCTGATGCATGCTTGTCAACGGCGAGTTAGGAAGCATCATAATGGGGTTCCGCTCTCGCCCTCTCTCTCTCTCTCCACCCAAATTTCTTTTGATCTCGCTTCCTATCTTTAGTTAATCATTACAGCCTGAGAGGCTGTGGAATCCGATGGAGGAAGATCTGAGTGGGGGCTTCCACTTCGGGTGGCATAGAAGTCACTCTTTATTAGCTAGAGTTGTGGGAAGATCGCAGAGTTGCCGGCTGATTCTGGAGTCGGCCGTCGCTGAGCATTCGGCGGCGATAACGAAGTACAAGCGGCTGTCGCATTCGACCAGATCACCGGATGAGCGGCCACGGCAGCAGCGCACGTCTGGAGCTCGGTGGCTTTTGGCTCACTTCTTCCTTAGAAAGGCTGGTGAAGTGCCACGGGAGACCAACAAAGGGAAAACCAAGAAGAAAGAGAAGAAGAAGAAGAGCTGGTCTTCATGGTTGCCGGACCGTACTAGAAGGTGGCCTGTTCAAGGTTGGTAAAGTAAATACAAAGGATCAGTTCATATTTTGTCTCGCGGATGGCAGGTTCCGTGTGTTCATTTTCCTACTGTTTGATTTGTTGAACTGAAATGTTATTGACATGAGAACAAAAAAATACAGATTGGCCAAGATGGAGTATATTCTACAGTAATTTATTTATGCATTTGTTGATTGTTCGTCTCTCCATTTTCCATGTTTAGTTCCAATGCTCAATCCGAAACACAATAAAATCATTATCATAATTTATAGTATGTATGCATGTCTGATAAAAGAAAATTGAAGACAAGGAACAATCTGAACCTGACACATCATCTAATGCTAATGCAACTAAGCACTAATAACAAATGAGATTATAGTTATGTATTAAGCTACAAGGAATTGTTTGCATCAGATTGGAATACAATCAGTTGTTTGTCTCTCTCTACCTTTTCGACTTTAAGCCATTCCATTAGTTCTAAATGCATCACCGTCAGGTCTGTGATATATTTTACACAGCCAGTCAACAGAAAAAACTATACACAAATCTACTGTCTGATAAGGGAGGATCATATACAAACATATAACAGAGAAATTTTAATCGGAGGAGGCAGTTTGGATGATACAATATAAACAACAGATCTTGTAATAACTAGTAGTTATTGTTTCAAGGACGCACACCATCATATGGAGGCCTGTTTGCCCGCCGAAACCATGTTTTGAATGCCAAGATCAAGTGTGGGCAATCATCAATATTACGAGTGGAGAAACTTAGGCACTGCTGCAGCAGTTCTTGAGAATCTGACATTGGCAGCGTGGAGATTATGCTTAAGAATGTTTCTTCCAGTTCCTGGATCACTGATTTTTGACCTGTAGGCATTGGAGAAACAATGTCCCGGCAAACATTCAGCACTGGTAGCCAGCCTCTCACAAGCTTCATCCTCACCTGAGATAATGTACTGCTCAAAATTAACAACTCCAGTTCTAGGGTCTATACATCAGTTCTCTGATAGCCATATCTTGGCAGATGGTAAGAATAGACAATTGGAGCAACAAGGCCCACCTTTTCATGTTGAATTACATCTCAATGATATGAAACAGTAACACCTAGTAAAATCTAAGTCAAGTTGCATAAAGATATGCAAGCTTGACATAATTGTTGGGAGATATCTGAAGAACATGTAAATAAAGCATGTGGTAATATTTGAACAGCAGTATTTGACCCAAGATCCTGGTTAAAAACAATTAAAATAGCTAAACGAGTGAAGCGATAAAGCACTTTACTGCAATTACAGTAGATCATGCATTAATGCAGTCATATGAACTGAGTTCTTGGATGAGTTCTTTATCATCATACAGAATAGCCAACGGCGAACTTCCATAAGTGTTGTTTTGAGACAGAAATTGTTGTGAAAAATTCGACTTTGACCGAGACGAGGGAACAACAGACTGCATAGCTAGATACGCTATCATAACAACATGATGCCGAAAAATAATAATCTTGTATGTTGTCGTACATGGGAAGCCCAAAAATTTACCCAAGGGCATTATCGTTGAGAGGAGCATTTGAAAAAATTAATAATAATGCCCAACGATGTTGTAGGACAGTACCATATAAATTCAGGGACCAATTAACTTCCACTGTAAGTGGATTACATAAAAGGAATCCATAACATAGGTTTCATAGTTGTTAGTGGCATCAAGAAGGAATAGAATTGCCTGAGCAGTCATGTAGTACTCCAACAATGTCATAGATGTTTAAGTATTGGAAAAGTTTGTCATGGTAGATGTCTCACTCTGATACGACTTGCTAGGATATGACCTTCTACTAAAGTATCCAACTCAACAATGAGAATTAGCCTCCCAAAGACGAGAAAAAGAGAAAATTAGTTACTGACTAATGACAATTTTGTTCAATGAAATAAGGTATCTTCCAAAAGCCTTAGAGTTTTGCAATATGATAAATATATAAATGGGAAGATCCATTTTTTAATTTATAATTTTTGGAATCCCACAAATCCTAGCTAAAAGTGCATCCAAATTTCATCAAGTATAAATCCTAACGGCTTGAAAACCCACCATCCTACCAGTAACCAAAATGTGACTCAGAAGAAAAAAATACAATTCGAAATATGACTATGAAATCAATCTAAAAAAGCAACTAAAATATGAACGAAAATAAATAACTAATTTTTAAAAAAAAAGTCAACCCAAAAATCCTTCTCTATGGTTGGTCAAGGTGGGGCCTGATAGGGTTGGTTCAAGTTTAGCCACATTGTAACGTCAATCTTATACATGATTCAGCAAAGTGCAGAAACTTATGCTTGGTGCGAATCAAATTAGTTATGTACTTCACGACTCAGTTCAGGTAGTTAACAAACAAATTAATATAATGCAGCATTAATTGACACAATTGTATTAATCTTATATCATTTAGTTTTTCCAAAGATACTTTAGTGTATAAGTTTGCAATCAATACTTAGCACATGAACGCACTTAGTATTACAAAATTAGACTTAAGGCATATGAAGTTTATATACAAAAGAAGAACTTTGCAATCGAGAAGACACAGGAATAGGCACTACTACTACAGGTGGGGCCTCACTAGAGTGAGACCACGTTATGCCTAATCCCCAAATCAATTATGCCATGGCATGCCTAATTACAAGTATCAATTGAATAATTTGGAGACCATACCCTAAACACATTTTGGTGGTGTTAAGCCAAAGATCATTAACAGAGGCCGTCACAGGCACCAACAAGCACAAGGGAGTTGGAAATTTATGGAGGTTTGGTCATAATTGGTCTTGCCCTTGGCTTGCTTTTCTTAGTTTCTAAGAAAAAAATAAATGATCAAGGGAATGGCAGCTGTCTTCATTAATGCAAGAAGCTGGTGAATACTTGCTATATTTCATATGATTTAGATGTTTGACATAGAGAGTATATGATATGTATGCATGGTGGCTCCAGAAATGTCAGAAAGATAAGAGAAAAATGACATTTAATGATATCATAGGATTTCAGAAAAATCTTCACTCAAGAAAAATAATATATGAACAGTGAGCCACGTGAGTGGGTGGTAAACTTCCATTGGAAGAGATTCACAACAACTTTTTCTGGAGTTCTCTGTTTCTATAGCATTAGTTGGATTAAATGTGAATTACAAGACATTCTTCAACTTGAGATGGTCTTAGGAACAATCTGCTATCTAATCACTCCAAAATTCCCCAGTTACCCTGATTTTGACAAGCATGGAGTAAAAAGTGTTCGCAAAGTAGCATTTGAGTCAGTTAGGAAATAAGATTTATATTGTCAATATGAAGTAAAACACAGTCACTTATCCTTAAGATTACTTTAAATAACATAATACACCACACAGAATAGCTCACATCACTCATCTCTACAAGAAATGGGGAAAATATTAGCAATTTATTGTATGAAAATTGCAATTAATGAATTAATATTTATAAATGCTATAAACGAAGCAAATGATAGCCTCTGTTTCACTCTATTATACAAAGAAAACTGTCTCTGACAAATAACAAAATGACAAAGATATGGTTCATACCATAATGGCCCCATTCCATGAGAAACTACAATGCCCACCAATCATTAATAAGGACAATTACCTTGGTATTACGATGATCAAAACTGGAATTATCTACTAAACAAATGGAGAATAAATTACACTTTACCCCCCTTCACTAAGAAGTTTGCCACAACCCATGAGTGGTCAACATAACCATTGTAACAACCTAAAGCTAATATACACAATCATCTAGTCACTGTCCAATCATCCAGCATAAAATCAACCAGAAAAAAAATTAATGCATGAGATTTAGTAAAAACGAAAAAAATCATCTAACAAAGTCTTCTACCAAGTAGTTGTTTAAATTTTTGTACTTTGAGCTTATATAATATGATCACCCCCAGCCTGGTCCCCTTTTACAGACCAAAGAGAGGTTCACTTGGATATTCAAGAAAACCTAGCTAATCATGTACATTGTGTTTTGAGGCAATTGTATTATCAAATTGATAGCCAAGTTTATGTAAGAATTTGAATTTATTTCCTCAGCAAGTCAATTACTTGTTGCATTCACAGACACACACCCAAGAAAACACACACACAAATACAGAACTCTTAGTCCATTTACTTATATATTTTTCTTAGATGTTGTAATATTCTTGAAGTACATGGATTTATGTAATGACTTTTTAAGTATAAGACAAGAATCTTACAGCTCCTCTGATAAATTCATACCACTGTATACTATCATGATCTTATGCACATAAGGCAAATCCTGTCACATATGCCATTTGTATGTGTTAATAGAACATATTTTCCAAATCCTTAATGACTACTGCATTATGTAATTTTTAGGCAAATATCAACAAAAAAGTAATGCAAAAATTAGATTCACTACACCTCCTATTATTAATAAACATACACTATAACGCATTACACACTCAGTAATTCTCTATCAGAATTGAAATGAGAACTTCGAAAACTTCCAAGCACCACCATTACAAATCAAGACTTCCATTATCAAAACAGATTCACAAAGTGAAAAATCTAAGACAAGAAGGCTCATAAGTAATTTACATTTTAATATCACTTTCCTTACCAGACATAATAAACTAGGAATGTGATTAAATCATCCTGCCTTCCATAGAGACTTTCATCATGAAAAATCCTCTTTATCCACTAATAGATACATGAGTACAGATTTATCTTTTATGTTGCACATTTAGCAAGACCATCCCTATACTCAAGAAAACTAACTCCCTTAAAGCTACATAAAGTGTTCAAGGACAACAGCAACAATGGTCCTCGTATGTTTAATGTTTCATCCTGCTAAGTCATCACCAAATCTTATCCTTATTTTTCATTAATATGCATAAATAGAGGGAAATTATCCCATTAATTTGGACACAGCTGGCTGTGATCACTTTCTTTTCAAGGTCTATGTGAACTTTTTACTTCATTTCAATCAAACTTATATAAGTCATACTAGTTTCATTGATTTCTAGCTGAACATATAATTGATACTATTATAACTTTTCTTGAGCATCCTTGCCCTGGTCACATTTGGTTTACAATCACTTATCATAACATTATTCATAACAAAAAGAGAAGGATAAATTCAATCAAACCTGTCGCGGAGCCACAGTAGTCCCAGAAACAACTGCATTGGCCAATCGGAATGTGGACTTTATGACCAGCGACAGGAGTCCAGGAGCTATATTCTTCCATGCATCATCCCTGAAAGTCTTCTGCAAGTCTGCTGCCAGTGCAGCCTGCTCACTCCACTCTGCAACTGCAGTGTCGGCCACTCTCAACTCAATCATCCTCTCCACCAGCCAATGCAGGTGCTTTGCATTTACCACGGCAGCATGCAGATTCAACCTCTGCATCGCCTCTCTTTCATCATTGTCACCTGCAACTCTAAAGTCCGGGCTGGCATACTTCCCAAGGTAATCCTTCACCGTCTCCATACTCGTAAAAAAGGCTTGATCCAAAACTCTCCTCACTGAATCCCGAGAAGGGTAATCTCTCAGTAGCTTTGCAACGAAGGCCTTGATGGTCGCCACATTCGGATGACTACGAGTTGCTGAGTCAATCAATCCATGTAGCATTTCCTCTGGCACGCTCTTCCCATCCCCTTTTTCTACCATCACAGGCAAAACCCTCGCAAGGAGGTCTTGGGACTCTTCTCGGCGAAGAAAAGGGATCAAATTAAGGACCCCATCCTCCTCCTCTTCGGTCCACGGCACGGCCTCGAGGAATCGCACGCAGGCCCGGATGCAATCGTCGAAGAGGAGCTCCGAAGCCACCGGGATCATCTCCAGAGCGTCGGACACCGAGCCGATAGCGCCGGAGAAGTCGAGGGTGTGAAGGAGCCGGAGGACGGCGACATGGGCGTCGAAAGGGCCGCGGGGGCGTCCAGGGCACGCGACGACCTTGAGGGTGAGGCGGTGACTGATCGCACCTCCAGGGCCAGGGCAGGGGCCGCGGCAGGGGCGCTGCCATCGATCGGAGAGGAGGGCGGCGAAGTATCGGGATCGGCGGAGCGCGGCGGAGCAGAGGTGGAGGTCGATGGAGAGGGGATCGGGGTCGTCGAGCTCGAGGCGGAGAAGGACGTCAGCGGCGGCGGCGTCGTCGAAGCCACCGCCGGAGGCGGCGGAGGGGAGAACCTCCGTTAGGGTTCCGTCGGGGCAGGGAAGATGGCCGCCGCTGCTCCCGACGCGCTTCCGTTTCCGCGATGACATAGCCACGTTTCCACACGGCCACAACGGCGACGGTGGGGAGAGAGGGATATAGAAATCACCGGTTCTGATGTGCTTCAGGAATGCGTTAGTTACAGCACCTCGTCGCGGCAATAGTTTCGCGAGGAGCTCGTCAGGAAACGCCAAGTGTCGATGACCGAATCTTAGAGCGCAACGATGAGAGGCGACTTCGCATGCCCACGGCCTAATTCCCGCAGAATATCAGTGTGGGGTCGGGGACACGTGGGGATAGATGAGAGGCGGATTAAGGCGGATGCCAGTGCGAGGGGACAGGTGGATAAGGTTGGGTCCATCAATTGTTGGTCCGATATGGATAATATCTTCGTGGGTGGTCGTTCACGTGAACCTAATTACTTGTACATGTCCTATTAAAGGATGATGCTTTGTGGACGGGCATGCTTTTTCTAATTGGACAATCTCTTTTAATTTGATTTTTATAGATATTTAATTTAACTAACTTAAATGAATCGTTGAGAAAATATATCTGCTATCACTAAGCTCTATTGGGCGAATTCCCTTTTTTAGACTTTTTTTTTGGAAAAACACTCTTTATTTCTAAAATTTTTAAACAGTGCATTTTATTCTAATACCTAAATTACCTCCCGTTATTTTATTTTCCTCTTTTCTATTTTGCCTATGAATTAATAGGATGAATTAATCGAGTTAGAATGTTTTTACATTATGTTATATTATTTTCAGTAATATCATAAAAATATTGTAACGTAGTAAAAAAACATTTTTATACTATGTTAAAGTATTTTCCTAATATTGCTAGAAATCACTGTATTATATTTTTTCTATAATTATTAAAAAATATTATAATACAGTATAAAAATATTATAAACGTGATATTTTTATAAAATTTATAAAAACACTATAGCATTATATTATAGGTTTTTTTTTAGTATTACTAAAAGGACTATAATTTATATTGATTCACCCTATGGAAGATTCATAAAACAATGAAAAGAAAAGTGCGTTCTCTGTGTTAGTTACACCCTCTTAAAAACTTTGAATATTCCTAAGTTATCCATTTATATATAGACATATATATTCTAAATTTATAACTTAATTTTAATAAAAAATTTCACTCCTTACTTACAACCTTTTTTTTTTTTTGTTCATTTTCTTCTTCTTCTTCTTCTCCTTCATCTTTAGATAACATAAAGATCGAAATGAAGGTAAAAAATAATTTTAATAATTTTTATAATAATTTAATATTTTCCGAATTATATATATTTTGTAATATTTCATGAGACATTATCTTCTTAGTCAATCGTATCGATTCAAAAAATATCATGCTTGAAGCATTTGCAAATTATCCAATAAAATGGAGAGAACTAATAGCAGTATAGTACACAGGTGAAAGCTATGGGGAAATAAAAAAAGGGATAAAAATAAAATTAAAGATATTATAAATAATAAATATATTATTTTATTAATTTTTAAGAGATTGTAAATAGTAAAAGATTGTGAATAATAAGAAGGAAGCTGTAAATAGTAAGCTCTTTCAAAAATAAGAAGCACTTGTCGGTAAAAAAATTCAAAACGAAATATCAAGAATTGACCTAAAAATAATTAACTCTAGTATTTTTAGTTGGCAGTCAAATTTATAAGCTAAGTTTAAAATTTGAAGAATAAATATAAAATAATAAAAACCATGTATTTAGAAGGATATATGTAGCCACTAAAAGCCTAAAACGAGAATATATTATATCCATTTCAAAACAAGCCCAATCTAAGCCATATAGGCACTGCACTCTATGCATCGGTATAAGTCACACACACATATACATGTTAATATCCTCACAACACATATACCTTTAAAACGTTAGAAGAAAAAAGCATTGTTAAAATTAAAGATAAATATATCTCTTATTACATTGCTATTATTATTGTAATTACATGTGCATCGTCAAAATAATGCAAGTTGAATGCATGTAATTGAGTCAAGCATCAGGATGTCAACCTTAAACCCTAGTCATGCACATTTAATTCATCATGTCCACCCACCATTGTACGATCAGAAGCTAAAGTAATCACTTCTGTTCTCGTTAGCATTAGGAACGAGTATATCACAATCCATAGGATGATAGAAGGTGATATATATTTATCTCTTTCTTCTTTTCCAAGTCAATCCTGTTCTGGTTATAGCATCCATATATGATTGAGAGTCCAAGGTTTCAAATAATTTCAAGAGGATGCCTAATGATGCATGGGACTATTTTGCCATTGGCTCTTCATTTCTCTACAGCCACCAACTCCCATTCTTGCGAGCACCAGCTTTTGACTCTTTGCTCCATATGCCTAAAATTAGCTCATAATTAGACTACTTTTTTTTTTTTGAAAAGATGAGTAATTTTAGATTAAAAAAGATAAATGAAAATTAATAAATTGCCGAACTTTCTTTTAGTCTCTTCACCTCAAGAGAACACTAATTTGGATTATTTCACATTTTTATTACACATCATAAGAAATAATTCATTTGACAGGCTTAGATGATCGTCTTGGTATTCTTCTTTTCCCCCATGAAACGGACATGGAAATAGCGTCCTACAGTATCGAGAACATTAGTGCAACAGCTTTCTCCTCCTTGAATGCTCACTTATGGAAGCGCTGGCCTTCGTAGCACCATTTAATAGTACATAGATCTTCTGTCATGGATACTATACATAATATTGCTTACGAAGAAAACCACGCACAAGATCTTTAATTCATCTCCCCAAATTAATATACACGTATTAGCATCAGTATTGTGTCGTCAAATTCACGAGAACGCCACGCATCGTGACTCCACGCGCGACGTCTGAGATAACAGTGTCGACCATGCATGCACACAACACGATGCCTCCTCGTGCCACCTCTTGCCTGTGGTGGTGCCGCACCGACGCGCTGTAATCGGGTTCGGATTGATAAATAACGGGTTATCGGAATATTTGAGGCCTCGCGCTCAGATCACGTGATCCGATCGGCCGACGCGACTTTTCACACCGCCGCTGATGGGCTCTCCGAAGCACGAAAGTAAAAGCGCATCCCGCTGCTGTGGATGCTGTTAAATTACAGAAGTACCCCTACGGCGGTACCTCTCGTAAACATCGGATATGGTAACTCGTCGCTGTTTGCTGCTTCTAAAGTCATGGCATCAATAAATTGGCTCTATTTAGTTCCAGGTGGGCCATTATATTATATTATTATGTAAGAAAGCAACAAAATATCGATGAATTTATTGCCTATATTATTATTTATATGATTGGAAAGATTGCTAATAACCATATCATCGGAATTCAAAATTCGAGAAAACCTGTTAATGAATTTTATATCTACTCCTATATGATTATTACATTGTCTCAGTTCTGGACAGAAGTAAAAACGATCGTCTTATTCTCACCTAGCATCACCGTATGCAAACAGAACGACCGACAGTCACACGCCTTGAAGGATATGTATGTAAATTCGTTTTGGGTAAAGTAAACAGATCTGTCTCAACTGCCACCTCCGCCCTCTTTAATAAACGAGTTAAGCTTCTCTACTCCACTAGTTGTTACTCGACTCGTACCTGCCTTATCATAAAAACCGGGTGGCAGACGCAACCTATGGGGTCGCCGGTGCGCCCAGTCACAGAGCAGGTAGTCCAGCGGGTCCCAGTTGTAAACTTTTTGGCCGAACAGCCTTTCGGTCTTCGAGGTCAGACATTCTCGTAATTCTACAAAGCACGCGACCCTCTTCCTTTGAATGATCATGACAACAAGAAGATGAATAATGATTTTGGAGTGACCCGCTTGGCCACCTGCCTTGTGATCGGATGTGTCCGGGGCTCACTTGAACGAGTGTTGGATAGTCGATGGGGTATTTGGAGGTGATCGTGAAAATAGAAGGTGCAGTTCGCTCGCCACGCTTCGTCGGCAAGACAGCAACAAACCCAACCCGACCCAACCCCATATAACGTCAGTCCCGTCGCTTTCCCTGCAACACACATTGCTTCATTACTATTACTGCCACCCTTCCTTAAATACTCTCACGCCCTCCTCTCCTCTACGCTACGCTCCAAGTATAACAACCACCTTCTCTCTTCCTCCCTCTAACGGATACTTCTCACGCTCCACAACAACAACGAGACGAAGGACGAGCAGAAGAAGAAGAGGAGGTAACAAAGGAGGAGGAGGAGGGGAGAAGGTAATAACGTTGCCATCCGCCGGAGATGGGAGCCGCAACCATCCCCTCTGGCGGATTCCTTGCCGGGAGAACGCCGGTGCTCGGCCTCCCCATCTACGCGCTCCTATTCATCTCCGCCGCCGCCCTCCTCGTTGCGCTGCTCCTCTTCCTCCTCCGTCGCTCCCGCGCCCGGATGAAGCGCCGGTCCCCGATCCCCACCTCCACCAAGGAGATCGCCGAGATTCCCACCGCCGCGCCTAGTGAGCACGACAAGGGGATCAAGGAGATGAAGAATGCGGCGGTGGCGAAGGCCGAGAAGCCGTCGGAGGCGTCGTGTTCGTCATCGTCGTCGTCGACGGAAAAGGAGAAGGCGGAGAAAAAGGAAAACATTGGGTGGGGGCAGTGGTACACGCTGGCAGAGCTGGAGGCGGCGACGGCCGGGTTCAGCCCCGGGAACGTGATCGGGGAGGGGGGTTATGGGATCGTCTACCGCGGCGTCTTTCCGGATTTCTCGGTGGCCGCCGTCAAGAATCTCCTCGACAACAAGTGAGTCTCTTTTCTTGCTCTACCCTCTCGATCTTCTGCATATAAGATTGCGAGTAGGAATGTTGATATGATTTGGATACAGAATCGACACAACATGACTGATGTCAAAAGTTGAAATTAGCAGCCTTGATCTGGTTTAGCTGTCGATTAGAGCCTCATTTGTCTTGTTTGCCCTTTGGAGCATCAGTTTTCTGGATCTGTAAATGTATTGCTTTTGGAAGTACAATTATCTTGAGTTAGTTGTGCTTTCTCTGTCATCGGGCAATTAGGTATGAAAAGTAATTTTTTCATCAAATAAATCTGAAATAGATTTGTTTTAATGATGAATGGTACAGCTGCTTATAATGAACTATTTCTTATTATTTATTGTTCCATTATGTATTTGGGGGCTGATCTACTTTTGATTCTGGCTTCACTGGTAGTAGTTATATGGAGGGCACCGAGAAAGATTTACTCAGTGATGATAAATTTTGCAAGGCTCAGAGCTGGTTCAGAATTGTAGTTCCTTAGTTGAAGTCAGCTGATGATGTTACTTCATTTGATTGTTGATAAACCTTGTCTAAGCAAACTTGCGCTTTGCTTTTCTTTTGCGATCATAACTTTTATTACAATGTCTTAGAAAATAGATTATGTGTTTGACTTTTATGACCAACTCAATAGATGATTTTTTTTTCATTTTTTTGTTTGAAATCTATCAAAATTTGGCAACAACATTTAGATATAATTGTTTATGCTAGTCTAGTACTTTTAGTGGTATTTCAGATCATAGGTTCACTCTGGGTTTTCTTGTTTTGCTTCCCTACTTTCTTTTTCTTCTTGTTTTATGGTAATTTATGAACCTTTTTTGCTACTACTATTTTCTAAGAGGGGTCTGTCGAGCCTTAATCGAGAGGAGCAATAAAAGAGGGCAATGCTTTAGACACCTGAAAAATCAACTTCTTAAAAGAAGTGTACTCACATAAAGAAGAGACAAAAGTAAAAGGCAGTTAATTCAGCTGTCTTTTTTTGAACTTCTTTTGGTTATGCATCATGTTTTGACAAATAGATTACACTATTTAAAATATCATTCCTAATCTGAGTGAACCTATGATGAACTGATTTTTTTTGCTAGAAAATTGCAAGCCAAAGAGAAAAAAAAGTGTCTCCATGTATTACTCTTGTTGATTCATGATATTGGAATGCTGCAGGGGTCAAGCGGAGAAGGAGTTCAAGGTGGAGGTTGAAGCCATTGGAAAAGTAAGGCATAAGAACCTTGTAGGACTTATTGGATACTGCGCTGAAGGTGTTAAAAGGTTAACAAATCTCCCCAGTGCACTTCTTTATTACCATCATTCACTTGGATTAACACAACCCATCATCCTTTCTGGTCCTTTTAGCTGTATTGCATTTCCTATTTTCATTCAGGATGCTTGTATACGAATATATTGATAATGGAACCCTGGAGCAGTGGTTACATGGTGATGTTGGTCCTGTTAGTCCGTTGACATGGGATATAAGAATGAAAATTGCTATTGGAACAGCAAAAGGGTTAGTACTCCCGTTCCCATGTTAATTCTCAAAGAAAATCAGGATAGAAGCAACAATTTTATACAGTTTCTGTACGATTTCTGGTTCTTGGTGCACTTTTATTTTTATGGTTCATTCTGCTTGCAAATGTTCGCCCAGTAGATATATTTATGTTAATTAATATTGAATTAAAAAGTGATTGCAATTCTCATGCTCTTTGAAGAAAGTTTAGATCTGAAGTATTCATTTCTGTGATGCAACATTAAATAAATTATGATGCTTTTCAAGTTCATGATGTTTTGTTGTTTTTAGTGAATCCTCTTTCAGAAATTGAAGACTTTTTGTGTTCCTCTTAAAATGGTTATTTGTTTGCAGTATAGCATACTTGCATGAAGGTTTGGAACCTAAAGTTGTGCACCGAGACATCAAGTCCAGCAACATTCTTCTGGACAAGCAATGGAATCCTAGAGTGTCAGACTTTGGATTGGCTAAGGTCTTGGGATCTGGTTCAAGCTTTGTAACAACTCGTGTAATGGGAACATTTGGGTATGCTTTATCCATTTCACTCTTCAAATTGGCATGCTTCTCTGTCATTTCTAGGCATCAAGGTGCTGCTTCTACATAAAACTAACTGCATTTCTCGGTTAAAGCTCATCAATATATGAATATTTTGAGCATATGCATTTCTTTGGAAGAATATCTTGTCCTTATGATTTACAGCCTTTCACTGTTTTTTTCTCCTTCAATGTTTGCACAGGTATGTGGCTCCTGAATATGCATGCACTGGTTTGCTTAATGAGAGCAATGACGTGTATAGCTTTGGTGTTCTGTTAATGGAAATAATATCTGGAAGAAGTCCAGTGGATTACAGCAGGCCAGTTGGAGAGGTGAGTTTAGGTGGAAATTTTCAAATTGCCTCATGTGTGTACCCTCTTAAAAGTGGTTGAACTTTTCGCAGGTAAACATGGTTGAATGGTTTAAACGAACTGTACAAAGCAAGCGTGAAGAGGAAGTGGTAGATCCATTGATTGAGGTTAAGCCTTCACCGAGAGCGTTGAAGAGGGTATTGCTAGTCTGCCTTCGTTGTATAGATATGGATGCTCAAAAACGGCCTAAGATGGGTCAAATTGTCCACATGCTGGAAGGAGATGAGTTCCCCTTTCGCATGGTAAGTTTTACATCTCAAAGTCATTTATTGATCATCTAAGCCAGAGGGATAAACTTCTAGTTCAACTGCATAAATACTGTTACTTTGTAGATCAAATATTAAAGCAATATTCTAAGCCTCATCTAGTTTTACAAAGGCTTAACTGTTTACTACTTGTTTGAGTATTCACCAACAATTTATCATGTGCCTATACTCGAGGACTTTTTGAGATTATTTTATATATAAAGATGAACGTGGTTCTTGCTTCTAAGGTATAATAGGTGGTAAGAAATTTGCACTACTTATCGAATTACATATTCGATCAGAAAACGATCAAAACTATGTTGTAATCATAAAGTACTTTGGTCAACTACATTCATGCAGAAACCTTGTGCTACCTACTACTTCAATTAAAAAAAATAGTAGACTTGACAACTGTCTGCATAAACACTCCTGGCACACTAAGTTTCATCATATAATTTAGATTCTTTTCAAAATTCTAAATGAACTGAGGTGGCAGTACAGGCATTATAAGTTTTGACTGAAACTTTTTACTGCTTTAGTCTCATCAGTTTCAGCAATTTTGACCTTGAGAAGGAACAGGCATACCTTTCATTTAAGATTGCTGACTTTAGCATATTATGATGTTTTATTTCATAACTATGGACCCTAAAGATTGTAATTTGATGACCTAAAAACCAAATAAAGATTTCTTGCATTTTTGTTTTCAAATATGCCAAACTATTTAAGTTACAGTAGCTGAGACCGTTTATCAAATGACTGTCATTTTCATGTTCCTAACAATTGAAGATAATTTTTCGGTTGTGAGCTACTGATCTTGAGTCCCCTCATGGATGGGGTTGCATGTCTGACTTGCAACTTACATGAACTTTTGCAGGAACTTCGATCAGCCAGAGAAGGAACTCTGAGTTCATCCATGTCAGCCAAGTTGGCTCCCCCTGCTAATTCTGAAAGGTCGATGTGGTGACAACACCGAAAGGAATAGTTCTGTAATCTGCTAGTGGTTTTGTTAATAGTTCTGTTTGGAACATAATTTTTCACTGATGGTGCTTCTTGATTGTGCATATTTATTTAATTTTTACAGAAAACTAAACTCTTACGACTTAGATGTAAGAATGCATGGGCCCCTTGAGCCGAATTTTCTATTACTGGGGGTAACATTGCTGCTCTACACCATCTCACGTATTATTCACTCTGCTATGGACGATTAAGATTACACAGCATCTCTCTCCTGTGATCGTCAGATGGCTTGAAGCAAGCATTTTGATGGATTGTGGATTCTGTGGAACATAAAATGTGTAAGATTTTTATTAGAGTCATCTGTTGCTGTATCAGAATTTTTTTCCCCAAAAAGAAATCTATTAAGACCTACAAAAGAAGATGCATCAAAGTTATTGTGCAAAACAGAAGATAATTCAAGCCTTTTGTACCTCTGGCCGGAATCGCAATCCAATTTGCTGCTTGCTTATTAGCAATGAACGCATTTGCAAGAGTCGGTTTATGATGTCCACAAATATGCTTTCAATGTTCCAAGATGGATCCCTGTTAGTAGCCTACAAAACTTTGAAGGTTGTTGAATCACTTTCAACTAATATATATATATATATATATATATATATATATATATTCACAATACGAAATGCCTGCAACAAACACAAGCAGAAGTCATCTTTGCACCTCCACCGACGGCTAGCATACCTGTGGTCTGTCTCCTTGAACCTCAATCTCATGTGGGTATTTGAGTCACTTTGGTTTGATGTGTGAGGGTTGATTTCTGTCAAGTTTGGGAACGAGGAGTTTACCTGTTTCAAGTGCTTCCCTTCCTAGCTTTATAAAACGTGAAACACTTTGTGAGCCTTGTCGACTTTGAGTTGGTTGCACTCTTAAGGTTCTATTTTGTCACTAGAAGCCTTGATATGTACTGGTGGTGAAAGAGGATTTCATAATATTGTTTATTGATGATGAGGAGCAATAACACATGAATCCTCCTCTTTAGAATTTTTTTTCTTAAAAAAAATTGATTTATTGATTCGGACCAGCAGCACAAAGGCATCATCATGGGGTCTTTGCAGTTTTCTTTTCCAAAGAAAACTTCGACTTTAGGGTCTTGATTTTTAGAGAAAATAATTATTACAAGAGATAATTATTAAATGTGGAGTACCGATCGTAATACTTATGGAAGATTATGAAAGAAGACTATAATACAGCCAAGTCATAAAGAAATCTCAAGTATCATATAATTATTTGTCTAACCTAAATGAGATTTATCAAGGACATCTAATGTGAAAAAAAGAAAATGAATGATTAAAAACACTCTAACTTAAGTTTAGATTTAAACATGAATTTTCAGTTGTATTACTTGTTAAAATATTCAAAGCATGATAAGTTACGACATATCATGAAGAAATGATTCACTCGTCTTATTGATCTCGATAAAATTTTCTTAAAAACTTTTCAAACTCTCGTGTATTTATTCTAACATCATTTTCTCTTCTAGTTTGTATCATTCATACCAATCTATCCTATAAAATCTTTAATATCAATATTTTTTTAAATAAACAGTTTTTTTAATTTTTTTAATTTAAAATAATATAATACATGATCCATCAGATGACTGATCATAATATCTTTGAGGATTTGCGAGACATTGGACCACCAGGAGATCATGTAGTCCAAAACATTATTCTGCCTTGTGATTAGTATGCACAAAGAGGTGATGATGATGATCATCATGTTGTCTTTGTTCCACTGTACCTGACATCAAGTCCCTTTCTACTCCAGAGTAGGATCCAAGTAATCTCCTTGTCACCATGCACTCATGTCACAGTACCCAACAAAGCCATGCGCAGTTCAACATCTGGGACTTGTCAAACCCTCCCTTCCACTGAATCAAATGGCTAAGTAGCAGCGGTCAGTCAGTCAGTCAGTCATGTGACAAAGAAAGAGAGAGAGAGAGAGAGAATAGCACATCAACTTCTTTGCAGAAGCACCAGTGTTCTTCCTGGCCCTGAAACATCCCCACAACATGAAAGAGATGATGAGAGAGAGAGAGAGAGAGAGCCCAGGGTGGTCCTGTCTACTTCTGGAGAATATATGTAGCTATCTCCACTTGATAGAAGAAATGATCTCCAAAAATGTAATGTGGAAGATGCTTCATTGGAAGGATAGATTAATACCTTTATCATAATGATGCAATGTTCAATGGTTGTTGGGCGTTGTGTGGGTGTCATGAATAGTTTTGCGAGGTTTGCTACTGAAAAGAAAACAAAAACAATGAAGGAAGAATATTTTTGGAGAAAGTTATATGCCTGCATATGTCATGTTGTTGGAGAATAATTGGATGACAAAAGCAAATAGACCTGAAGAACCAAAATCATGATACTTATCCATCAACTGCAACTATTCCTGTCTCATGCTAAGTCTTATGGTCAGCTGTATGCATTTTTTTTCCTCTCTCTCTCTCTCTCCTTTTGTTCTCATCGTATGAAATTATTCTCCCAATCATTCGATGCGATCGATCGAATATAATAAATTACTAGAAGGATAACTAATTTTTTCAAGAATCCAATCTTGATAATAGAATGGGCGGTGCTCGTTATTCTTTTCTCATCTCTTTTGGTCTTAATTCTTTTTATCAAAATGAATACCGTGATGCCTATAAAATTCTCCTAATAATTAAAAAAGTCATCGATTGCTATCGTCATTGTCGACGCGATTCACAAATTAGAGTCAATAATGAGATAGCTTCATCTAGAACCTCTTATCACAACTTCATCTTTCATGTAATCTTCTTATCTCAATCACAGCTGAAAAGGAGGATGGGATGTGTCATCCCTCCTCATGGCTAATTAATCTTTAGATTCTAAGAATACTTGATCATGAAGTTTGGACATTTTGATTTCGGCACATATTCTATCTTTCTAATTTCTTTTCTTTTTTAATAATTCACATTCAGAAAGCATTGCGTTTTGGTGGTGCATATTCTTGTAGAGTATACCAAAGTGAAGATCTAATCTACCATTATCTTTTGTTGCAGAGTCTATACTTTATGTTATAAGGGAATTGAATTAGGGCCAATTTCTAGTACCCAATTCACACACAAACAAAACCTCATCCTCCACTCTAACATAATGATGACATCGAAACCAACATAAATAGTACAATCAAGTTCGTCTATACATGAAATATCATGTATGATTTGTCATGCAAAAGCCCATACAGGAACACAACTCTTAGAGAGTTCATAATGGGGATATATATATATATATATATATATATATATATATATATATAAGCCAAATTTAATCTTCTTACCATTCATTCATTCAACATGGTCTTGAGCACCGGCAACTCGCATGCATCATGCATAAGATATGTGATGGATCCATTAAAATATATAAGAGTGGACACTCATTCAATCAAATACTAATTTCTACCATGACTTTAATGGATGGTGTAGACATTATCATGAAAAATAATCGAAATTAACTTCTTTATTGATCTAATCCTTGTTTATGTGATCAATAAATGTTGGAAAATAACAAGTTTGGGTATGGCTTGACATCGTTATAATGACTGTGATAATGATTATGAAACATTTTCTTCGACAATGCAAAATAAATATCTTAAATAACTTAGTTCACAAAAAATAAAAAAAATTAGAAATTTCATCCCAAAAATAAACTCTAAATGTATAACCAGAAATACATTTTACTCGGATCACTTTTAAATATATTATTCATAATTTTCTTGAGTAAAATGAAGGCTTGAGTTCCCAAATATATATAATTAAACAAATAATATATGAATACTTTAGTTTAGTTCACAGATCAACAACAAGAAGAATACTTTGCATAGATTAGAGATATGTGGGAACAAGTCTAGTATTATTGGAATAAGCTACGACTTGTATGGACCCAAAGGTACAATTGGTGATAGGGGGAAAAAAAGGAAACAAGGTTTGTGTGAACCTCAATTTTTTGTGTGGGGCCCCACTGGAGAAGGTGTGGGTCCAGGCTCACATGGGTGTGTGACCCACTGATGGTCCTCCATATCCACCAATCATGGGAGGAAGAAGCCAATCTCGAGAATGTGCATCTATCCATTCATCATTCCTTGACCCCTCCCACCCAACCTCCCACCCACACACACAGACACACGCACACACACACACCTCCCTCCTTCTTTAGACCCTCCCTTACAAACCAAGAGACACCACCACGTGAGCCATCCCCATCACCTCCCCTATACCTTGTCCCACTCGAACCCAAGATGTAGAGTGCATCTGCCTCAACACAAATATCATGCTTCTCTTGTCCCCTTCCCACACAAACCACTCCACCAAAAGTCCTTCCCAGTGTCTCCTCCATGCCCAAAGAACTGTTCCAGAAGAAAGCCAAAGAGAAATCACAGAGAGAGAGAGAGAGAGAGAGAGAGAGAGAGAGAGAGAGAGAGAGAGAGTTGCTCTAATATTGTCTTCATCTCAAATTACACAGAGAAAAAGAACAGGTCAATGGAGTTCCAAATATATTTCTTCTGTACAGCTCAGTAATCAAGCACTTAAATCACCACAAGGAGATGCACTAACTATGTAGAGATCTTTGAACATCAACAAGTAATGGGAATTCTCCTATCTTTTCTCCCTAGACTGTGAGATATTGTGAAACCAAAGTCAGCTGAAAGATACCTCCTTCCAAGCTCCCTTGCAACAAAGGAGGGTGGGTGTGTGGCGGTCTAAGCTAACATGCTGCTGAATGGGTGAAGGGATTGAAGAAGTGACCGGGCTTTGGTGGCACCACAACCGGTCCAGCGCTGCCGGCTTTGGAGCTGTTGTCGGTGATGCTGCCTCCGCCGCCGCCGATCCTCTCGCATGACGGGCACATCGTGAGGGTGGCCGCTGGGAATTGCATGTACAGCGGGGGCGCGAACTTGAGTGCCTTCAGCTCCTGCAGTTCCTTCTGTAGCCTCTGGTTCTCGTTGGTCAGCGTCTCGTAGCACTTCTTCAGCAACTCGCAGTCTACTTCGGTCTGCTTCAGCTTCGTCCTTGCTCTCCTGTTCTGGAACCATACTTCCACTTGCCGGGGCCGGAGATTCAATTGCTTGGCCAAGGCTTGCTTTTGTTTCTGATCACAAAAGGAAAGCGATGAGGAAAACTGAGTTACTAAAAGGAACAAGACATGCATATATAATAAGGTTTAGTGAGGTAATTACGGGAGTAAGAGTGCTATGCTCCTTGAACCTGTCCTCGAGCAGGGCAGACTGCTCCTTGGTAAGCCTAAGTTTCTTCCTGGCACTGCTGTTGTCCTCCTCGTCGCTACCACGCGAAGAAACTCTCTCCACCTCCACCTCCACCTCCACCTCCTCACCTCCGGCATCCTTCTCCTTCTTAAGGTTCATCTCGTGCGCAGCAGAGAAGGCCGAGGCCGCGCTGTGAGGAGACGACAGCGGCGCCTCTCTCGCCCTGTTGGTTTCAACCTTCGGCATGGGCAAGCCACCGTAGACATCGTCGGAGAGGCTTAAGGTGAGGGATGGCTTGTCAGGAATCAAGTTCCTGCAGGGCGAGATGGACTTTCGTCGCCGACGGTGCTCCGCCGACGCCGTGCTCGTTGGACCAATGCCCAGCCCCAGAGAGAGGCCACTGTCACATATATCTTGTGGATTCATGTTCATGCTCGCTTGGCTATCTACCTCCTCCACTGCCTCTTCTTTATATTGCTAGAGAGAGAGAGAGAGAGAGAGAGAGAGAGAGAGAGAGAGAGAGGTAGTGCCTATGATTGTCAGTAAAGGAAAGAAGGAAAGAATGAGTGAGAGAAATAAAGTGGCAGTGGGAGTTGAGTGGGAATTATAATTAAGTAAACATGACAATTGTGACAACTTATCTCCTATGTACTAAAGGGAAAAGGGAGACCAATGACCAACTTCTAGGAGTGGGGGGATGAGGTGAGAGAGAGAGAGAGAGAGAGATAGAGAGAGAGAGAGAGGGCTCCGTGGGTTCACATGAGTAGGATAGCAGGTATTAAGACTTACTGGAGAGTAGTGATATATGACACAATACCACACACATCAAGAGTGTGACATATACCACTCTTAGCCTCCTTCCCTTTCACAACTCAATCATCGACACACCTGCCATGCATGCCTCTCATTAACTTTCTTGACATGACTGTGAATCTCAACTCTACTTAGACGACAACATAGCCAGCAGTATTCGATCTCAACTTTGCTTGGTAGTTAATCAAGGCACAAAATGGTGAAAGCCTTCGATGAATGGCACGATTTAGAAACCCCCCCCCCCTCCAGGTGTTGAGGGTCCAGGCAGCCCTCCATGAAAGCCACACATGAGCTGTTGGCTCTGTGCATGGAGTAGTTGCAAGCTGCATGCCATCACCTCTGGCCCCTCCCTCTTGTCTGCCCCTTCTTTGTCTTGTGACGGTGGGGAGGATTGAAGGACAGGTAGGGTTGATAGCAGAGAATTAAATTTCCTTCAGCAAATAGCAAAGGGATTTATGCACCCTGGTCTCCATCCCCTGCATACAGAGATAGATGGGAAAGGTGCAGATGTGTGGGCTCTGCCAGACATCCAACGCAATGAATGAGAGGTGTGGTGGAGTTTTGAGAAAGACAGCAAACTGCGACTGTTTCTCTTTTATTTCCACACAACTTTTTCTCTGAACTAGGAATGAACGGTACGACTGTGCCTTCTGATGAGCTCCGCTCTGTCACCCACTCCCACATCCCTAAACCATCACCAATTATTATATGGTTGCAACATCTCTACAGGTGCAACAGTAGTCTGCGTGATGAACTCGTGCAACAATGGGTCATCGGATCAAATAAAGTAGTGATCAAGTAGCTTAATATATATGGTTCTCGCTGCTATCAGAGTGCAGTTTGGCGTCCTGTGGGCCGCAATTAGTGCTGCGCGGTCGCCATTAGCGTAGGATTTATGCGTAGCTTGACACCAACATCTCACATCATTGTCATGGGAGCACGCTCAGATAATGCAATTGACTTCGACGCCACCCGACAAATCTACATCCAAAGGCATGATTAGAGAATAATTGCCAACTTAATTAAGGAATAGAACTATAGAAATGCTGGTGGAAGCGTCATCCATCACCACATTGCCGATGGGCGAAGCTACTGCTACTGCTGCCGCCGCCGACAGCACGCGTGTCGGGACGAGGCCGCGACAGGTCAGCGAGGGTGACGTCTGAAGCGGCTGCCCGGCCAATGATTTAGCAGGCAGTGGGGGTACTTGGCAATCATGGAGACGTATGAGAGACGGTGTAGAGTCAAGGGATGGGAGGCGTTTGGATTGGAGAGCACAAAGATGACCGACTGTCTCAGTTCTCCAACGCTCTTTCTGCAACCACGGCCGACCATGTGGTGTCCAAAATCATAATGAACGCACACCTTGTTTTCCTGTCCCTCTCTAACATTAGGTCATCACACTTATCCAGAAGCACAGATGTTTGCAGCAAGGGGAGAGAGGAATAATTTGAAAGCTGGGAGCTGCCTGCCTGCGATCTTTTGCTGATGAAGCAAAGGATAGATGCAGATGGAAAGTGCATGCAGCACCGAGGATGTCTTTTGGTGGGCATTTCTGGACATGGCATCAAGCTTCGGATGCGGAGCCAGCATCTGCATGAGCATGCCACGCAACATCTCAGCCGACTCTGCTGATCCCATACACAATACATTCTTGTCTACTTTCTGCAGCTAAGAAATGATGATGATTACTCAAAACTAAAGTTAACATCTTACTTTTAATTCTGTGAACTGTTCTCATGCTTATCCTTCCCTGAGTCATTACAAAGAGAGCTTGAGAAGGCGGATGACAGCATGATTTAGTGGTAACAATATTGGCTCTATAATTTGGCTAGATAAATTCCAAAATAAACATTAGGTAAATCTAGCTTTTTTGCACCTGTCAAACTGCTTTGAGCTTTCTCATCATTTCCACTTTTTCTTTACGAGAAAGGGAGACTTATTTATATGACTTATAATCGCCAAGTGCCAAAAGGATTCATAATCTGCCAAAGGATTTACCAGCCACTCATCCCCATTCTTTTTTTTTTTTTTTCTTTTTTTTTATCATGAAAGGAAATGTTGTTATCAGATACTCACTTTACACTGCATCTGACTGTTGACCTTTCAAGGTGCTAAATATGTCATGTAATATGACTTTTTCTCCCCCATGTAAATAAGAAAAGGTTGATACGTCACAAGAATTTATTCCCACTGCTTTTTCGTTTTACTTTCTTCACCAAGGCCTTCCACCCGTCCAAAAGTTAGCAATGTCAAAGATGCAAAAGAACCAATGGCTACTTGATACTGAGGGAACAGACAAAGGAAGGTGGCTCCTTCTCACAATTTAGTCATCACCCACAAGTCTATTTCGATGTGAACTTTTTTAGGTCACTGTGCACTTGAACGCTTCCACATATGATGCCCCCATTGTTAACAAGATTAGGTGTAATCCTATGTGAAAGAGATCCTTCTTTAGTTCCAAACTCAGAGAGAGAGAGAGAGAGAGAGAGAGAGAGGACCACATCGATTGGAATAAGACAAGTGTGTATTCTTACTCCACATGGGATCCGATTCATTTCCCATCACCATCAATAAATCCTCAAATCTATGGTGGACCCTTTGGTCTACCGTGCATCCCACTTTGCACCCAGCATCCCTCCCACACTCCTCGATCCCCATTCAACTCTCTACTTCCTCAAATAAGTCAGCATGGCTATGTCCAGTGGCTCCAATTCATAGGAAGCTGAAAAGAAGCTGCTCGAGGACAAGCAAGACATGTGGGGCCATTAAATGCTTGGGAATTTGGAAAATGATTTCTCCCAACCTGGACCAAAGAATTTGTCAAACTGCTTAATATAGATAGAGAGTAGTAATCAACAATCATGTTAGGAATGTACAATTAAATGATTTTTTTTTTTTTGCTTTTGATATAACATAACTTACTTTTATAATCCATGATCAGAATTTGAACTCAAATTAAGTGTAATTAAATTGTAATATTTAAGATTTCTATCTATTTAAGGATTTCTAAGACTTTAGGAAGATGTTATACACACACACACACACACACACACACACACACACACAAAAAGGTAATAAAAACACAATGTTTACACTAAATCATTGTTGTTCGATTAACCAGATCAAGGAGGTTGTAAAAAATCAAATCCGAAATATGCTTATGTTTCCTATGTTCTTTTTATTTTATCTAAACAATTTTTACTCTAAGAACATTTTTTCATCCTTTTTTTCTATTTTTTTTGAGTTTGTATGCTACCAAACCATCTCTTTTAATCAAATTTGATACATTTTATTATTTATTTTGGGAGGAACTTGAAGACACAACAAGATGTGGAGTTGATGCAATAACTTGAATCTATTTTTTGGAAGTGTGTTGTGTTTTATACACACACACACACACACACACACACACACACACACATTATTATGCCTATTTCTATCTTTCTCTTATTAGGACATAAAACACCAATCTTGTAGAACAGCTATCAATGGGCCACTAGAACATGGGAGAGAAGAAGGAAAGTGCAATAATGGTTTGACCAAACAGTGATAATTTGTTGGAATTAAGTCTTCTTTTCCATTGAAAGCAACTGAAATCTACCATTGTTTTCCATGATAGAAGGCTAATTTGATAAGTTTGCAGATGAGAAGCCCCATCAACTAAATCAAAGCTTTATCATCAATCTTTGGACCACAGTTTCTAACATTTGAAAGCTTTTCCTTACCTACTGTGTCTTGTTTGCAGACATGCAATTTGTCTCATTACACAATGTTCATTCATCACCATCCTTCTTGTTGCAACATCAAACATGATTTCTGATGAAAGGTTTTGAGAAAAGAACAAAGAGGATGGATAAAAAAGAAACCACTGAAGAAAAAGGAAATCTAGTTGTACTCATATGTTCTTTTGGTTTATAGATCAAGTATTACCAAACCAAAAATAAAATAGAACAATTTGCATTGATGATAAGATGGTCCCAGCGAAAGACATTTGACTATGCTCATGATTAGAACAAAGAAAACACAAGTCGTGCACATTCCTGTAGTTTAATCTACATGATGTGCTGTATGGTTGGCTTGAAAGGAACATCCAAGGAGAAGAGTCAACACTAGTTCTTGTCTACCAATCATAAACTGTTAGGTGGAAAGTAGATTTTATGTTGAAGAAACAAAAAAGATAATTAATGATTTTTGAACGTGAAATATTTTAATAAACAAAAAAGATGTATTAGGGAAGTCGTATCGGTACAGAAATCACCATAATTGATTTTATCATCTAAACAAATAATTAGTGTTTGACTTGAGAGGCTTCAGATCATGACCTATAACATGTCATGTCTTATTCTTCTTTGTCGATGTGACATCATGTTAATCACTTGTGCTCAAGTCATACCTAAAGATATTCTCAATCATAAAATCTTGAATCTAGACTATGTAGTAGCAAAAAGTATGATTGTTTAGGGTAGGTCATATCCAATTCGCCTACCTTCAAGGATCTTCAACTTAGTTGAACACTTGAAACAAGGCAAGGTGGCCATTCATGATGGTGAAGTCAATGCAATATATGTTAGGAGTTGAACCAATTCATTAACCATACCCTGTGTTGGAAAAGAATTGAAGGGAATGACATCTACTCTACTCAAAGAATGTGTCATTTGCTCTCATGAAGCATATCTTTTACATGATCAGGAGGAATTCAGGTAACATTCTATTCACCAAGAACATCTTGGGCATCAAAGGATAAGGTCTAAGAAAGGAAGTTTGATTCTAATCCCACCAACATAATATATTGGTTAGATGAGATCCTTGATATGATCTACTTAAATCCATCCACTAACCATTTTTTTTAGGTCAAGTTAGGACACCTACCTACCCTCCCATGACGACATGTACTTATCAACTCCTTGAGGTCTTCTCCTTTGTCTAATAATAACCAGAGATCTTATTGGCCAGGCGGTTAAAAGCTCTATTAACAGTCAATTGCATGTATGCGACGTCCATAAACAAAGATTATGCTATATCATCCCTTGATATAATAGTAATGAAAGCACAATCTTATCATTAGGTCAAGTGAGCTTTGTGTGTATATATATACATACAAGCATGACATCATGAAGTTAAGGGATAATAATCTTTGGAGGTATTGTGCAAGTCTCCACTAAATAAACCTAAGTGTATCAAGTGATGACTTCGTCATTAAGCTTTCGCATGAGTGCATGTGTTGACTGATGGTTTGATTCTGAACTAAAAGTGAAGTGTTCATAATGATTTATATATATTGCCGACTTCAAATGATTAGGATGAATATTGCAAGTTTTCTACTCTCTTATCTCTCTACTACTATTATGTCATTCCTCCATGGATTATTATAATTTTTTTTTCTTTTTAAAAGGATGGTCGAAAGCAAGAGAAGGATTGTCATGATAAATAATACTAGCTAATCTATCAGACCGATTACTATAATTGGTATCAAAGCTAAGTTAATATTATCGTGTGTATTAATTGACTTTTAGCTCTCATGATTTTAATTATTCCAAATGTCTAATCCTTAAGAAGAAAATAATTCTCTTCGTGTGAAAATGAAGACTCTCAAAATGCTTATATCGATGATCCCTGACCAAGGAAAAGACATTACAAAGACTAAATAAAATATATTTAAAAATATTTTAAAAATTATTATTTAAAAATATTATTTTATAAATAATAAGTAATGAAGATAAGATTTTATCATAAGACCGTACTAATCTTTACTAGAAGCTAGTTGACATCTTAATAAATTCATAGGATGAGACTTTCAATTTTTTTTATCTTTGATAAGTGACTAATTATTATTAGTATTACATATAATATATAATATTATTATATTTAAGTACCTGTCAATAGCCAAGTTTCCAATCCTTGGCTATTGACAGGTACTTAAATATTATTTATATTATATATAAAATTTAAAAATAAATAAATAAAAATAATATATTATGATATGGCATAAAAATTATGTCAGCAAGAAAGAGAAAATACAATGGTATCTCTTGCTGCTTAATCTTGTGTTCTATCATTAACTATTTCTGAGAGTATCATAAAGCCAATATTGTAGTACGATGCATCATCAGTCAGCCGTCTGTATTCTTTATCTACATTCTTCTATGACCTATAAACCTGAATGATTCTTCGTCACCAATCAAACATACAATCTATGACATAGAATATGAAGTTAGTGGAGGATGAAATGATGAGCTTTAGCTAAGAATACGGAAACTGTCCATGGAAGCAATAACATAGTCAACAATTCAATCTCTTCCATGCAGAGAGATGCTTTAAACAAGTATTGAAAGATTGAATTCATTGGAATTTATTGAGGGAAAAATCCAAATTCACCTTTATTATTCTATTCATCGAGGATAGAGGGACTTCTTCATCTTTTACTCGTTTCTTCGTAACCTTGCAAAGAAGACTCAAGTAAAAGTCCACGTACAGGTACTCGAACTAGGACTAGATAAATTGGAGTTGGGTGACTCCTCGATGATGGCTGCATGGGTCTAAGAAATATGTTTAGGACAGTGCTTTTGTGTCTTTGAACTTTTTTTTTTTTGTAACTCTTTATTTCAATTTCAACACTATTTTTTATTTATAGCATTATTGCTTCAATAATCTAAGTATATTCTCTCTCCAATTAAAACTAAAAAGGGTACTAACCTGAAAATTAAAAAAAATATTTATTTATGTTTATCCTTGTTGAAGTGTTTGATTATTTATTAATTAACTTAAATTAACTATTGGGTTAGCATTATGAAACAAGTATTCTATACATATTGTTCTCATCACTGTTATAGTTGTATAATGACTATTTTATTATTTAATAATCTGTAAAAATTGATCTTATTATTGTTGTAGTTGTTTAATGATTATCTCATCATTTTATTAATCTATAAAAATTGATTTTCATTTTTTGTTGCATGGTTATTTCATCATTTATTGAACTGTAAAAAATTGATAAGCTGTAAAAAGTATCAATTTATATTAAAAGGGAAAAATACTTTGACAGTGTTCTGTAAACATCAATTTTATTAAAAAAAAAAACCTATACTATTTTGCATAGTATTCACTCACCTTCTTAGTTTCTTTGTATGAGCTTCAGAAAAATAAATGAAAAATAATTTTGTTCATTAATATGTCATAAACCAAAGCTGTGTTTTCAAAATTTATTCTGCCACTTAAAAAAAATATGATTCTGGAAAAATAAAAGAATTGTGATTCTAAAAAAAAAAATTTGTTGATAAAGCCCCGATTTACATTCTGTTGAAAATTTTGATTTTGATTCTGCCTCTTAAAAAAAATTTGTGATTCTAGAAAAATAAAAGAACTGTGATTCCATAAAAAAAAAATTATTTTGTTGATAAAGCCCAGACTTACATTCTGTTGAAAATTTTGAGTCCATCAATTATGAAAAATCTTTATGTTCATTAAAAGTTTTACAGCAGACTCTTTTTTTCTGTTAATTAAAATTTTTATAACAGATTATGTCAATTTTCTGATTGAAAAAACTGATTCTGTTGAATAAAAAAATTATAACATCAAAATATTTTTATGATAAAATATAAACCACAAATCATTTGGTAATATAAGTTCAAAATTACCATCTAAGCTACAAGTTGTATTTAATTTTTTAGAAACTATGATATTTATAACGTTAGCAAAAAAAATATATATTTGACTGTTTGGTTACTCATTTTGTTTTGTAACTTTGATTTTATGTTTGTCACATATTGAAATTTAGACTAACAGTAACTTTCTTTTTACATTTAGAACCCATTGCTTATAAAATTGTATTAAATTGTTATTACATTTTATTCAAAATAATTATTTATCAATTACGATATAATTATATTTATATTTATATTATGTTAGATTATTACTATGAATGATTGTTTGTGATATCTGATTGTCCTAAACGAACATCATAATAAATATTTTAATGTATAAAGAAAAAATTTATTTAACTTACTTTTCTACTCCATTAAATCAAGATTTATAATCATAAGAACTTTTGAATTTGATTTTGTAAATATTATACATCTATTTTATTTTCTAAAGTTTAATCCAAAATGGTAGAATAGCCTTATAATATAATTTTATGTCCTTAAACCTGAGAAATTTAATGGTTTTGGATTTGCCAAGTGGTTGAATAATTAGAAGTCTAATTGATAACTCTAGAGCTAATGATTTTTGTTGTAGAAAAATTATTATTTTTAAATCCTTCGGAATGTATTGAATTTTAAAAATCTCCTAAAGAATTTGAATATCTTGAAACCTATAGAAAATATAAAACTGTTAAGAAAATTTGACAAACTTCAGAAGACATATATCTTAGATGTTATGAAGATATCTATCATTTTACTGCTTCTTCTGATTTTAACATAATTTAAAATAATGGATTACTTAACCATAATCAAATTCATATCTTTCAAAACTTAATATACAAAATTCATAGAATTACAACTATTTTTTTCAATCATATAGATCTCTTGTCTATTAGATAGTCTTTTTATCTCTTGGTCTAAATTTGATTAAGAGATTAGGAGATCTCAAATCTCTCAAACTATTAAGTCTATTATCCAAGCCATTAGAATAGAAGACCAATATCGATAAAAAAAAACTAAAGAAAATCAAATACGAGCTAAAGTCAATATGATTAAATTTTAAAGTTAATTTCAAAAATTTAGAAACTCTAACCCGAACCAATGTAATAACTTTAATCTCAATAAAGGGTTTAAACTAATATTTTTAAATCCTCATCAAAATTCTAACCCTAACACCTAATCTAACTAATTTCATAACCTTAAGTATTTCTATAAACCCAAAGGGAATAAGAAGTTAAGAAAAGATTGCTTCTATATATTTGTGATCGGGGTAATCATTTTGCTGCATTCTTTTTTGGGTCTATCTCATTTATCCCAACTATAAATTTAACCTATCATGATTTTGAATGATGGTTAGACCCTAATGCAAATATCTATGTTTGTACTAATTAAGAATGAATTTTCTTTTACAATATATCAAGTAAAGAAAGTGTAATCATGAAATATCTATGAATGTGCTGAGAACTAGCCATGTCAACTTGAAGCTTACTTAGGAAAGATGCTTATTTTTTAAGATATGATGCACTTATTGGATGTTCGACTCTTTTTGTATAATTAGGATATATAATAGTTTTAAAAGAAAGCCAAGTTGTAATCTAAGAGATATACATTTATAAGAAAAAAATTTATTTTTAAAGAACTTTTAAACTTAATGTAATTACTCCTTTAATCAACAAAAGTGAATTGTTTTTTTATTATTTTAAAATTTGAATCTTATGATATTTGGCATGATAGACTTGGTCATGTTAACTTCAGATTAATTCAAAAAATATCTCATCTTAATTTGATTTTAAAATTTAACTTTAAGTTTAAATCTAAATGTGAGATTTATGCTCAATAAAGATGTTCAAAGAAGTTAAAAACCGAACTACTAAATAATGAACTAAATCAAACTAAAAAATTGATTTGATTCGGTTAAAGCAAGGTACTCCAAATCGAAACCATGTCAAAACTACCTAACTTAATTGGTTTAAAATCAATTAATCTGATTTAGTTAACCAATTAATCAGTTTTTAATTTTAAATAATTAAAAAATATGCATATTTCAAATGAACCTATTCAATTAAGTTTAATTGAACCAAAATAGAATTTTAATACAATTAGATCTATAATCTCAAAAAAATTATATAATAAATATCATTTTAAATAATCTAAACAATTGAACCTATACGTAAGTGATTTTTTTATTAAAAGATATCCTAGAGGAATAATAACTTTATATGCAATATTTTTTCTTAATGATGAGAATATGTAGTGATACATCCAAATTAATAAAGTAATTTATATAAATCAACAAAAATATTGTTAATGAAGGATAATAAAAAAAATTGAGTTAAGGGTATGGTGAGAAAAAGTCATAAAGATGAAGAACGAGTAATGAAGCCGTTGAGTTTGAGAAGGGATTTTAGGATTATTGGGACCTTTGGTTGAGCTAATATTTTTTAAATTAAAATCAAAAATTTTGATCTGAACTAATTAATTGAACTGAAGAAAAGAATTGGAACCAATCACAACCTTCAAATCAAATTATTCTAAGTATGGTTTTATGGTTCAATTTGAGTATCCCTAATATTCAACTAAACATCTTAGAAAATCTTTTAAGTTGATTCAATTTAAAGATACCTAAAAATATAAATTAATTTATATTGATGTTTGTGATGCTAATAGAGTATCAACTAAAGGTGGAAGTCATTAATTTGTAACTTTTATTGACAACCGTTTCAAATTCTACTATACTTATCTTTTAAAGATCAAGCTTCAACTTTTGAAAACCAAAGATGAAGTTCTTAACAAATTTAATATCTATAAGGTTGAAGTTGAAAATCTAACTTGATAGAAAAATTAAAAATCTAAGATATGATAAAGGAGATGAGTACTCTTCTAATGAATTTACCAAAATTTATAAAGATCAAGACATAATTCATAAAGTCACTGCTCCATATTCATCTTAATCTAATCGTGTGATTGAAAAAAAAAAAATCTATTTTGATATGGTTAATATCTTGATTTTTAGTTTAGAAGTACCTTAGAACTTGTGGGAGAGAAGCTTTCTTATCTAACTGTTAGATGCTTAACATGATATCATAAAAAGATAAAGAAATAATTTTTATAAACTTTAGAAGATTACAAATAAAGTTTAAGTTAGTTTTGAATATAAAAGTGTTTAGCTAAGGTTAGTATATCAAAATACAAGAGAAAGGAGATAAGTCCCAAAATAATGAACATTGTCTTGTAGGATACTCTCTAGGTAGCAACACTTATTTTTAGCAACTCTCAAGTAACACTCTAATTGAATATACAAGAAATAAGAGATGTAGGATTTAAAATAATTTTGTTGATGATTTTGTTTTTTATATGATGGAAGATATATCAAGTTCATTTTAAGTAGTTGTATACTCTTCTAATGTTTCTTTTAATAAAAAGGCAGTTAATAATGATATTCTCTAATCAAGGAAGATATTCTCAAACTATTAAATCTCTTCTCTACCAATAAAATAGGTTTAGATCTGCCATTTCTTATGTTATATTTAGACTTAATAGATATACTAGTAACCCTAGTTTGACTCACTAAAATGTTTTTAAGTGAGTTTTTATATACCTTAAGGGTACTACTCTTGATAATAGACTGAACTTTGTAGGATATTTTTTAGTTCTTGGAGGTTATAGTGAAGCAAACTAGATTTTTGATTCTTCATATATTAAATTTACTTCTGAATACGTATTGTTTCTTGTTAGAAGTGGTATATCTTGGTAATCAATTAAGCAGACTATTATTATCAAAAGCACTATGAAAATTGAGTTTGTAGTACTTGACATTACTTGTCTTACAACAGAATGGCTTAAGAACCTAATTTTTATTCTTTCTAATATTAAACCTTATTTATGTTTTTATTCATTATGATTGCAAAGTTATAATAGATTTTTATAAAAATAAACTTATAAATATTAAAATGGGTAGACACATAAAGATTAGATAAAAATCTATTAGATAGTTAGATTCTTATTATATTATTTTTATATTTTATATTAAAACTAATAATAATTTAGTTCATTGTCTTAATTATGACTTAAATAGGACAAATGTCCAAGTGTCATCGAGGGGATGACTTTTTGCTTAAAATGAGTGTTTTAGTTATAGGAACCAAGGTTCGTCGTATCGTACCGTATCAACGTTTCGACCCGGGCTCGGTAGGGTACGGTATTGGTGTACCAAGCGATACACCCTAGTGTACCGAATAATTATATATATATTTTTCATACTATAGCACTGTAGCGGTACCGGGTGGTACGTGTACCGGTAACCTGTCGGATCGGTACGTACTGCCCGTACCGAGCGGTACACTCGATATGACAGACCTTGATAGGAACCCAACCTTTGTGAAAGAAAATGTCTTAAAGAGTTTCAATATAATAATAACAAATTGATTGGTTGGCTAAGGAATGTTTTGGTTAGCACTTTAATGCTTATATATATAGAGTTTATCTCTAACCTTATCCTTATAGTGTTTAGTACTCCTATATAGAGGTATAGGAAAAGCATAACCATGAAAGAGACCCAAGATGATATTTTTTGCAAGATGTGACTCTACACACATCAGCTCTCTAATATAAGAGAATCTATAAATGATAGAAGTTAAAGATCAGGATAATCCTCAAAATCTCTTATGAATAAATAGCATACTTGCATAAGACCATTAATACATAACCTACAAAGACATATTTCATATAGTGTGTGAATTAGTTGAAATCTAGATCAAAAGAATGTAGTTTAAGACTTGATTTACTCCATTTTCTTCATATGAATGCTTATTTCATTAAATGAGATTGTTTTAAAAAAAAACATCTCATTGACTGTATAGTAGATGAATTAAAAATATTTATTTTTTAGTTATTTGACTTGATTATTTATTTAAGTTATTTATTTATTTAAAAAAAATTAAGATTTTTTTTGGATGATTGTTAGAGCTTGAAGACAGAAAACTCAAAATTTTCTTCATTGTTCAAGGACTTTTACTCATTTCCTTATAATTTCTTGAAAGACTAAAGAAGAGAGTTGGCCAAAACCAATTTGCATGCACTTGAACAAAATCCATACCCACTTGTATGCACTTGAACTAAATCCAAACCAAGAAAACTTATAAAAATAACTTAATTTTAGGAGCAATCCTCAAGTACTAAATTACCTTCCAACTAGTCGACACTTCTTCCTCAACCTTTCCTTGTGCTTAAAAATTATGATAGGTAATTTAAATAGTCAACAACCATAGAAGATTTTTTTCTAAACCCATCTATCATCATAGGAGTCCCATGACAAAGGACTCCTAAGAATCCTTTCAGCCAACAAGAGCCCAAAGGTCATGATGACCTTATCCACATTCTAATTAAACCTAGTTAAGAATTCAAAAACTTTACTAAAGGTCCAAATTTCATTTATGTTTAAATAAGGAGGTCAAACTTTCAAAAGAATACCCTCTAACCATACATGCTTTCAAGTAGAAATGTTACTATTATCACCTTAAACTCTACTAAATCTAATCATAGAGTTCATTAACAGATTAAAAATATTCTTATAGGTCCATAAAATATATTTAGTCTTACTAATCATCTAAGGATGAACCGATCCATACTAAGCAATAAGGACCTTGAACCCAAAGAATATCCTTATTGTTAAGATAAAGGATGATCCTTTTGAAACATATCACATTTTTTATAGTACTAAAGTTTCTAACTCCAAGAGCCCCTTTCTCCTTAGCCTTGTAAATGGTATCTGAGCTAAATAAATATTTTTTTTCTTATCATTAGTAGAATTTGAGAAAAAAAAATCCTAATTGATTTAGATAATCTATTGAGAATCTACACTTCATCAAAATATGAGTAGGAATAGAGTTAATTACAACATTGATTAGGACCAATTTATCATCCTAGGATAAAAGACCTTTATAACACATATGAATTCACTTTATCAACTATAATATTTTAAAATTTCTTAGAAATCCACGAAGCTGATAAATATATTTAAATAGTTAAAAGGTCAATTTCCTTACTTAATCCCAAACAAATCATAGATTATATGCCTATCCATAGCTACACATCTTATAAAAAAATAAATGATAGACTTAGTTAGATTTACTTTAAGATTGGTAAGCTTATCAAAGACATTAAAATATCATGGGCAACATCTATAGACTTCTTATTGGCTTTAATAGTTAACATAAGATCCTCAGTGAATAATAGATGAGAGATATGAACCCCTTTGAGATTAAAGAAGATTATTCTTTTATCACACACAACTTGAGTTGTAAGACTTGAAAGTAATAGGGGGAGATAGGGTCCCTATCTAATGCTTATTTTACTATAAAACCATTTAGATTAAAAGTCATTAATGAGAGAGGCTTTACCCTTGGCACTAAGAAAGTTATAAGTGTTTTCAATATCCAACTAAGAAAGTTATAAGGCTTTACCCTTGGCACTAAGAAAGTCATTTAGATCAAAAAATAAAGTTATAAGTGTTTTCAATATCCAACTTAAGAAAGATGAGAGAGGCTAAACCCTTGGCACTAATCATAGAGACGGTCAGCTTATTCACTATAGTGATATTGTTATGGATATTGTTACTAGGGATAAAAGTCAACTGCTCTTGGCTAACCAATATATTGAGATAGTTTTTCATGTGGTTGGCAAGCACTTAGTAAGTAATTTATATATAACATTACAAAAGGCAATCGGCCTAAACTCATTTACTAAAGTTGCACTAAGCTTTTTTAGGGATGAACATAAGTTGCTCACTAATAATGCCCTAGAAACTTTTGAAGAATTCAACATTAAACTCATTCAGTCCCGAACTCTAGCTAAGTGCTAAAGCAATTTCATGAAGGGAGAAGGATTTGCAGAGAAAAAATATACAAAATCAGGTAAATAAGGAAGAGTCAAGTCATTAATGAGGCAAGAGAACATAGGAGAACAAATACATAAGGAAATCTAAGCTATTAATATAGAAGAAAAATTCATGTATTGCAGATAGCACCCTCAAAAAATAAAGTTATAAGTGTTTTCAATATCCAACTTAAGAAAGATGAGAGAGGCTTTACCCTTGGCATTAATCATAGAGTTGGTCAGCTTATTCACTATAGTGACATTGTTATGGATATTGTTACTAGGGATAAAAGTCAACTACTCTTGGCTAACCAATACATTGAGATAGTTTTTCATGTGGTTGGCAAGCACTTAGTAAGTAATTTATATATAACATTACAAAAGACAATCGGCCTAAACTCACTTACTAAAGTTGCACTAAGCTTTTTTAGGGATGAACATATGTTGCTCACTAATAATGCCCTAGAAACTTTTGAAGAACTCAACATTAAACTCATTCAGTCCCGAACTCTAGCTAAGTGCCAAAGCAATTTCATAAAGGGAGAAGGATTTGCAGAGAAAAAATATACAAAATCAGGTAAATAAGGAAGAGTCAAGTTAAAAGGCCAAGAAACTCTTTGAGTCACAATAGGAGGATTTGAAAGCTTAAAATATCCGTCAGCAAATATTAAAAAAATTAGCTTTCACTGAAAAAATCACTATCCACATGACGAATCAAGTAGATGAATTCTTTTTGTTCCTAAGGTTGATAATCTTATGAAAAAACTTGAAGTTCTTCCCCATCTCCGATCTAATTTATTTTAGCCCTAACCCATTGTAGGCTATCTTTGGAGGGCTATAAGATTGCTGGATAGACTTCTAAGAGAAATGACATCCTCACTAAAGAATAATCCTTAGTTATCCCTCTCCTTGATCTTAGAAATCTTAAAGGAAAATTTTCTAATTTGGGTCTTAAAATTCCCATACAATAAGTGAGAATTTTTAGAAATCCTATAAGTAATGATATTAAGGGAAGAATTAAAAGAACTAAAGGGTCACCTTGCCTATCACTGGCTTCAAGAACATTAGACACAAGTCTACAAACCTTAGGATTATCCAGCTAATATTGCTCAAACATAATTTTTTTTTTATAGTAGACTCTTTGAGAATGATCGATATAAACTATAATCGAAGAATGATATAAAGACATATGAGGAAGATGTTTAACTAGAACATAATCATAAATGGAAAACCAAGCTTCATTCATAAAAACCCGATCAAGCCTAGCCAAAATTCTATTAAACCCAACATATTTATTACACCATATAACTCTACTTTCATAGAATCCAGAATCAATAAGTCCATTATCAAAAATAAAATCCTAAAAGTCAAGCATTGAATTTGAAACAAAGAAAGGGTGACCACCCCTCTTGTCCTCAATAGAAACAATAATAGTCAAGTTACATAAAAAACCTATGGAACCAAAAATAATATAATATAAAAAATGTCATATAATCTATCTAAAATAAGATAAATTACTAGAATATACAATAAAAGAAATCTAGGAAAATTTACTTTTGCTTTTGATAACTAGATTAATAGCTTGCGAATTTCTACATATCAAGGTTGCATGCACTAGCAACATTTTTTACATCACCAATATTCTCCCAAAATGACTTGAAGATAAGAAATACTCGTTTTGCAGATCCTCCATATGAGTTTCAAGCAAAATGATTAGAGATAAATTATGAAGTTTAATCAAGGAGTTAAGGGTTTCCATACACTCTCTTTTGATCACTCTCTTGCAATTCCAAAAAGATAATTCATAAACAATGAGAGTTAGAAACCCCCTCTTCCTCTTAAGCCTTTGTGCCATTGTCTATCTCATTTGACCCAATATTCATCCTCATCTTAGATTTCTTACTTTTATATTTTGAGGGCCCACTAGTGAAACAAGGAGTGTCATGCCAACTCTTACACCTATTTAAGCCAGCGCTCATTGGAATTTTATGTTAGTATACTTTTAATTCCTTAAGAAAATGGTTGTTGCCTTCAAAACTACTCTAGTTCATTGGATTATAAAATGTAATAGTAAATTTTTTCACTAGTAATCAAAGCCAGAATCTTTACTTGGAGCTTTCATAGTAGCAAACCAAGAGTCTCTCCCTCCACAGCTTTCACTGAGAAGGGAAAGGGTCCCAAATTTTCTAGTCCAGGCATGATCTCTATTACCTTTTGTTTTCCCTAACAACTTCAAAAGAGTTCAAAACTTTCATATGATACATAGAAATATCAATAAAAAACCTAAAAGATGAGGGTAAAGAGTTAGAGTTTTTGAAGAAAGTCTTAGCGTTGTCGCCCTTTGGGAAAGGCTAGAGGCATCAAGAGATGTCACATTCAAGGTATATAGTAGCACAAATATGCTAGCTCGTGTCCTCCACTATTGCGTTCCATCTTTGTTTAGAGGTTGAGAAGTGTTTTCACATTGTCTTAAGACTAAGGAGCTCTTATATGTAGGGAAGTCTAGGGGTAACATCACATGCACAACGGAAGAACAGAAAACAAAAATCTCTAAATTTCCCAATGTGCGTTCGTCGTCATGCAAATATTGATGCGCAAAATCTACGAAACTGAAAACCTCACGTGAGATAGTTGTATTACATAGGGAGATCGTATATCCCTAAAACCTTATAGATATATAGGAAAGGATGAAGGAGGTCAAATGTCTTCCTCTCTAATAGTGATTCACATAGCAGGGCTACGACAATGCTCCTCAAATCGTTACCCAAATCTCTACACCTGCTATCTAAGGAGGAGAAAGGAAGAGGAGAATAGGAGGTGGCAACCAAGAAACCTCTAGCCTATGAGCCTTTGGTTCCTTCATATTTATAGAGATCCCATGTCAACTTAACCATAATGAATCCTATGATATTGGGTACTGGATCTCCATCCAACTACCCAAGTCTCTTAGATTAGTGGTTCTCTATCCAATAATCTCTCATTGGCTCTTATTGGATCTAATCTATATAATTCAATAATTCAGAGGCTTATTGGATATCCAATAAGATAGGGACTCCGGCAGATATCTCATATTCGAACCTCTACTCATCGCAATGCCTAACATATGTATGTAACCCTCTAGGCCCAAAATCGAGTTGACCATTAATCATACATGTCAGAACTTCTTTTGGCTCATTGAATTATTATCTCTATAATAATTCACTTGACTCATCGACTGCGGATATACTAGACTACTATGTCATAGTCCCCAGATGATGGATCTATCTATCCTTAGTTATCATATATCTATATTCCCTCATCTATCTAAAACCCTAGAGACCATATACTATGTATGGTACTATCAATCCCATATAATTTCTACTCTAGTCTCGCTCTAATCATATTCTCCCAGAGAACTCTTTTTCTCTCAATCCGAATGACCATAACTAGGGATTTATCTGAGCAAGAATACATAAGATATTCCTCTCATGACACCGAGAGTAGATGATCTTCTATTGACACTCAATAACCTTGTAAGGTTGGCTACAACTCCCGATGACCGATTGTATTATATTTGAAACTTCTAAACCTATAAGTCCAGTATCAAAGAGTGGAGTACTCATACAAGATATCCTTAGTGTCTCAAGTCTAAGGACCTGGTACACCACTGAGACAACGAAATCACTGTCTAACAATGAAGTATCATCAACCATCCAACATTCCATGAGTGGATCAATTAGTGAACTCATTCTTCAATGAGCACTTATACTATATCCCGTGTCCCCGCACGAGCAGTTATAAGACCATTTACCTCCATCATATGGACGGGTATATAGCACACAAGTTTGTCCGGTTATCTCGATGTCCCTTTCGAGTAACCCATGACCGAGATTATTTAGGATTTGTGTTTAAAGGTGAATCGATCTTATTATTGTGATCTTATCACGATCCGATTCTCATTGCACAGATCTATAGATATCATAATATATATACATATATGCAATAAGTAATATAAAGTGATAAAATATCAAAATATAATAAGTAAAAAAGATATATATCATCTCATACGTGTCATCACTTACGTGATTGATTTACATAGCACTTATAATTAACACTACACGTTTTAAATGTCTGAGTCTAACGCAATGAGGTTCTCTCAACGAGTGAAAACCCAAGTATTGTCATGCTATGGCTTGTTTCCATCATAAGTTGACCACGGGTTAAAACAAAGGCCAACTACAATGACTCGTGAGGCACCTCAGGAGTTACCCCTAAAATTTTACTATCACATATTTGGTTAGTTCTAACCGACCTAGTCTTGAGTTTGAGTTGAACTCATACCGAGCCTCATAGATAGGTTTATTGTCAATCTCCAATAGCTTCTTTGCCCGAGGGTGCTCAACGACTTTGGCATGAATAATCTCATAGTCACTTATTTTATGCCTTAATCTTTTACACTTCAAATAAAAAAAATTGATATGTTTTAAGAAACTACTTATTAAGGGGCTTATCAATTTTGATCCAGATGCCCTGAGAAAAAAGCTTTAAAATATCCAATAGAATACAAACCGTAGCGAATTTGCCACCAGACCTAATAGTGTAACCTAATCAATTTTAAGGGGCCTATCAATTTTGGATGCACTGGCATTAAGGGTATCTGGATGGAGAAGTTCAACATAGGTCCAAATCGAGACCATTTTGATATTCTCTCTCCATCAATGTTTGGAAAAAAGATTTCTAGGAGATCAGATAAAGCGCATGTCCTTAAACAAACCAAGAACCTCTAGATAAACCTTTAGACATATTCAATCCAGGCACAAACCTAAAGCAAAAGAATATAAGTCCAAAATTTAGTGATCTTTCTCACAACAATCACTAAGAGACAATATAGGGTAAAAATCAGATAAGAAGACGTTCCAATTAAAACGCAAAACACTGAAAAGGAACCCTCAGAGAAAGATAAAAACGCTTCCCCAGGCTGAGTACCATAATTGTTATGAGAGTTAGACCCGAAAAGTAAAGGCCTTTACTTCATGGCTATCAAGACAAGCTTCTATAACTATCATGTCATATGCCCGTTTTAGTTCTGGGCCTTAATCCTTTCTGGCTCACGTATACCTTCTCAATGGTTTGCCACAGTGCAATTGCTACAGTTCATCTGTCATTTCCCATAATTTATCGGTGATTCACCATAATGTTGCATCCCTAAAAATTTTGTTCATTCAATTCTTGTCTATGGAGTTTATTTTTAAGGCACTGACTGCAAATCTTCTCAAAATCTGTTTAACAACATGCTGCACTGTGAGGAATAGATTGTGTGAGAATTTTGCTTTCTGTGATATTCACCTTATTATTAGCAAATTTTTCTAACAAAATAATTTGATTTAGCACTGTCATTGACTGCAGTGCATCATAACATGAATAATTGTCACAATCGACATTGTAGCAACCTGTGATAATGGTATATTGGCTGTAGATAACTATCATTTTTAGTCAAATCACAGTTGTAGTAGGATGTGCATCTTCCAATAGTTTGATGGATGGTGATGAAACATGATAATGTTCATCTTTCCTTAATATAATGCCATTATGACAATGATCGAAGCTCGACAGTAGTTAATCCTTTTTTTATTTATTAATCATCATAATAGATGATAATAGTTCATAATATCTATTACCTTGTTTTTTTTTTTGGTAAGAAGAGATGATAAACATTCCTTCTGTCGGTGATGCATGCTTGACGTTAACTGACCGGATCGTGCCTCCGGTGTTGTTACTTTGAAGAAATTAGAGTGCTCAAAGCAAGCCCATGGATACATTAGCATGAGATAACATCATAGGATTTCGATCCTCTTGTGTTGATCTTCGGGATCGAAGTAATGATTAAGAGGGATAGTCGGGGGCATTTGTATTTCATAGTCAGAGGTGAAATTCTTGTCTTTATGAAAGACGAACCTTGTTTTTTTTTTTTTTACACATGTAAGGCCTTCCAAAAATTATTGTAAGGCGTTATTTCAAACAATGTGTGACTAGAGAGAGATAGTTGCATTCAAACTTAAAACCAGTAGATCAACAGAGTAAAAACGAGTGGCATCAAAGTGTTATTGCGCACTTTATTCTCGAACTCAAGACTTGGGAATTGATGCTACTACTGTCTTTAGCATCACATTCCAAATTCTAAAAGTTAGTTGTGTAGAAAATGATACCAGGAGAAAAGGTAGAACAAAGTGTGTTATTGTCAATTCAGATTCAAGTACGATCTTTTGAATATGTTCCTCTCTAAAAAAAAATAATGATAAACTAGTTTGATAGCAGCTAAGATTTCGTATGATAACAGTTGAGATTTTTTCAATTATATGAGAAAATATTGCTGCTTTATTAAGAAAAATCCTCTCTCATTACGTGTATAAATAGAGAGCACCATATCAAATACTAACATATTCTTCATTTCATTCTTCACATGGTATCAAAGCATCTCTCGCCTCTCTCGCAACCATCGTTGCCAATCCGATCTCTAGATTTAATTCCGTCGAGGCTTTGCCTTCGACCACCGACTTGCTGTTGGAAGATCTCCACGCCCTGACTACTGGTAGATCTCCCCATCATAGCCTTTGTTCATGTCGGACTTCTCTTGTTTCGCAAACACTCCCCTCTTCATCTCCATGCCTTTGTTGATGCTGGTTGGGTAGGGAACTTTGATGACAGAACATTCACGTCGAGGTATATTATCTTTCTTGGAGCTAATTCAATCAGTTGAAGTTCTAAGAAGCAAAAGATGATTGCACGATCTACAACTAAAGCTGAATACCATGCTATTGCAACCATTGCTATATAACTTAATTGGGTCACGAATCTATTCAAAAACTTGACATCAACTCCACATCTACTCCTACAATACATTGTGATAATGTTGGAGTCACTTACGTATGCACCAATCTAGTATTCCACTCATGCATGAAACATGTAGCCGTCTACTTTCACTTCGTGTGAGAATAAATTGTTAGACATTAATTACGTGTTTCTTACGTACATAAGGCTGATCAACTAGCAGACTCACTCATAAAGCCTCTTGCTCGTAAACTATTTTCATCGCATTGGTCCAAGATTGACATCCTTGATAGGAGCACCATCTTACGGGGACATAATAGCAACTAAGATTTTCCATGATAGCAACTGAGATTTCTCCAACTATATAAGGAAATATCATTGCTTCATTGAGAAAAATCCTCCCTCCTATAAACAGAGAGCACCATATCGAAATCTTCTTGGTTTCATTCTCACAAAGTTATGTGATTCCTTACTATTAAAAGGTTATTTCTGATAGGTTAATTAAAGCAGGAATGAGCATCAACTTCTTAAATTGCAAGATTTTAGATCTTGTAGAAATTACTTAGAAATTAACAAAACCTGCAGACAGAACAAAAGGCGCAATAAATTTATGTCAATTTTTCATATACACCTAAATAATGTATCCTCCACTCGACAGTAAAAGTAGAGAACACGTAGAATTAAACAGATAATAACTTTGTTTAAAGCCCAAAGACAGATGCTCTGCTCAAATCAAAACACAGTTAAAGCTTCCCACTTCTCAGAGAATCTGAAACACTCACCAGTGGATGAGTGTGCTGCCCAAAACTCTTCACTGCAACATATTGGAACCAACACTAGCCAAGCAGAGCATGGAACAGACTACCATCATTTGCTGAGACTCAAAATATGAGTCAATCAGTGTTCTTTTCTCAACTCTGCTCTTTTTCAGGTCATTGGAAGATATTGGAACCAGCACTACTCAAGGAACAAAACCTTGTACTCCCAAGACAAGAAGAGTGCCTAGTCTAAATCTTTCCTTTGTTTTGGCGTTGGATGTCAATGGAAGCTTAAACCTGCTCCGAAATAATAACTAAAAAGTGGTTAACCAAACATAGATGTGAAGGAGGAAAATAGAAAGGAAAGCTAATAAGGAACAAAATAGGAGCCCATTTTTCACTCTTCGTAGATGCGGATGGGAAGATAAAGATGCGATTTTTACGGCGGATTCATGGCAGAACGGGGAGGAAGGGGGGTGAAACCAGTCAGTTGTCGAGGTGAGAGACCTTCCCTTCCTCGCCGGGCGCCTTGGTGGTGAGCTCGGTGGCGCGGAGCCAGACGCAGACGGCGGTGAAGCTGAGCACCAGGCTGAGGAGACCACTGCCGAGCCCGATCCCGACGATGGCGGGCACCGACAGCCCCCTGCCGCCTCTTTCCTGGGGCAGGGGATACCCGTACAATCCCCGGTTGCCGACGAAGGAGCTGGCGTTGAAGCGTGGGAGTGCTAGTTCGTCGGAACGGTTGGCGAACAGGGCGGGGATGGGGCCCTCGAGGCGGTTGTAGGAGACATCGAAGGCGGAGAGGCGGGCAAGGAGGCCGAGCTGGGCGGGAATGGTGCCGGAGAGGAGGTTGGCGTGGAGGTCGATGAAGTTGAGGTAGGCGCAGAGGGCGAGCTGCGGGGGGATGGTGCCGGAGAGGCGGTTGGCGGAGAGGTTGAGGACGGCAAGGTTGAGGAGGGTGGAGAGCTGCGGGGGGATGGGGCCGGTCAGGGCGTTGGAGGAGAGGTCGAGAGACTGGAGGTTAGTGCAGTTGGCGAGGTAGGGGGAGAGGGAGCCGCCCAGGGTGAGGCCGGGGAGGGCGAGCTTGTAGACACGCCCGTTGTTGCAGGTGACGCCGTGGAGGTAGGAGGTGAATCCGTTGCAAGATGCCACGAAAGTAGCCGCCGTCCAGTTGCACAGCCTGTTGCCCGGGTCCGTCATCGACCGCCGGAGGTTGGACAGGCAAGCCTCGTCGTTCGGGTCCGATAGCGCGGGCCGTGTTACAAGAGCTAGGAGGTGGAGTACGGTGACGACAGCCCACAACGGCGGCTGCATCGCCATTATATTGGAGCAGCAGGAGCGGCAGCAGTATCAGCAGCAGGGGAAACGACGAAGTGGGAAGAATGCTAGGAATATATCATTACCCAAGTTGTTATTTGGATTCGGATCGGGATCTGACCCGGAAACTCAAATCCGTTTGTGTTGCTTTACGATCTGTGCACTGGCGTGAGATATAGTGTCTAACGTACGATTTGATGAGCATAATTGCGTAATTCATGGGGTTAGAATTGTGATTCATTGGAATATATAAAACATTAGAATTGATCTCAGGAGGATTATTTCCTCTGTATTCTGAGAGAATATTTATGTAAGTTAATGCTGATTATAAATAACAACAATCGAAGTTTGATTGATAGGTATAGTTGCAGTTTGTACCTTTGAGCGAAGGAATAAATCAACACATATGTAGTCTTTGTTAACATAGTCGTCAAAACCAGATGAACGAAAAGGGTTATGCCTCTTTCATGTTGTCTTTACTTGTGATAGTCTCACAAAAAAATTGGAGATTCAATGAATTAGTTGGAAGTCAGTATGGCCTGCGACTTGCGAGGAAGATACAGTGGAGCTTACTACAGATTAAGTGGGAGAGCACACCCATACAGTATCACCAACCATAGAATTGCTGTAGCACAGTGCATGCAGGTATCATCTTGATTAGACATTGTTGTGATGGACTGTGCTCTTGCACTGCTGAGGATCAATTGTTCCGTGCGAGTAATTTGGTATCTCAGTGACTTCTCTGTAGTCCTCATTGTGTGTGTGTGTGTGTGTGTGTGAGAGAGAGAGAGAGAGAGAGAGAGAGAGAGAGAGAGAGAGAGAGAATATGCAGGATTGTTGGCACCATTTGACCTCAGTTGCGTCTCCAAATGCTAGTGACTCCAACACTCGAAAAAAACATAATTGATGCAAACTGAAGTGACATTGCTGTATACAATCGCAAAGAGATTCAAAAGGGTCACTTTAATATCAATGTTTTCTTTCTCTTTTTCTTCTATTAAGTGCAAACATATGTCCATTGAAGGATTAATCTTAAGGTCTTTATATTGTACGGGTACATAGCTTTTGCTGTTGCTTTTCCATAGGTCAACAACAGAATCAATTTGATAATCTCCAATTAAGCCACAAGATGATATGATATACAGCATTAGCTCCATGTCTTCTTATCTTAGGTTTAATCACAAGACTGAGATGTGCACAAGCTCCGAGTAGCTCCCCTTTTCAGGTTATTTATCTGTGGCAGGATTGATGAGGTTATAGCACCTATGGATTCTTTCCTAGACTTTGACAAAGCAAAGGATACTTGTAATTGCCTATGTTGACTCGATCCCTTACTTTTTTGGTGCTAAGAAGTGGATATTTTCACCTTGTTTCTATTTAAGTGAGAAACAGAAACAAGAGAGCATCCCAACTGAGATTTACACTTGAAATTATACTTGTAATACAAAAACTTGAGCAATCAAAGAGTATTAAGAATCGTTTTCATGTTTTTTCCAGGTGATATGAAGTGAAATTTTGCTTTTGGAGTTAAAAATCATCTTAGAGAATAGAAATATCAGTCTTTTGGGCAAGTAAGAAATCAGACATCTGATTTTTCAGGTTTCTCACATGCTGCAAACCCTCTTTCAGGTACTGTATATTCCATTTCAACTGTTACAATTAGCTCACACAATCAATTTGACACCAATCAGAAATCAGAAGCAAGTCTCAGCCTTCATGTATCATGTGATGTATTCATCCAGAAAGGGGTGATGAAGGTCAGAACTGGTGATGCTATTCTATACATATGGCATTCTTCATGATCCGAAAGCACATGAAATCTTTCAAAAGAGTCTTGAAGCAAGCGCTACATTCTTGTACACCTTAGCTGGAAGGATGCAAGTTCTACAGTTCAGTGTACTGATCACAGCTTGACCTTCCTGGATTCTGTACCATCAGACAGACTTCCATGAGCTGAACTTACCAGTTCAGAATGGATTGATGCCATTGCGCTCTGTGGGAGTCTCATTAGGGATGGAATTCATCGGTAATGTATTCTGGAGATCATTGTGCCATGCAATTGGTAACTGTTGCCAAACATCTAGTCAGCGGAGCAAATGGAAACGTAAGCATGCAACTTCTGCAGAGAAATGACTTCAGATTTACCTGAGACATGTTAGAGATCTGTGAGAGGGAGGCCTGCAGCAGATCCCCTGAACTGGGAGCACTGTAGAACATTTCAGGCTGAGTGATTCTTTGAAATGTCGATCCATATAACTGAGGTTGGAAACTGCTCATTCCCGGACCAAGTGCAGGAACAGCCGAACCTCCATAGCATGAATGGATCTAAAAGGACAGGATGCGACAAACATTAGAAAGAATCTTTCAGACACATTACAAGTTTGTGAGCTTCCATGATTCATGTTTCACTTACATCTCCAGAAAGAATTTGCTCAAGATCAAAGTTCAGTTCTGGATTGACCGCTGCAAGCTTCATCGAGAGGAACTGCGAATTCCAACGAGGTAAAAAAGTATTCAAACAAGGATTAGTAACAGCAGATAGAAGAAAGGAGATGAGTGATTTCCTCTGAATTCAGAGAGCAAAAGCTGAATGATTCAGGAGATACCTCAACCTGGCGTTGCAATGACTGCACGTAGTTGATTATCTCATCAAGCATCATGGCCTTGCCATTTATCTGCAGCATCAGAACGAAGCAGTTGACTACAAGTAACATTATAGGAAGAAAGATGGGTGTCTTTCCAAAGAATCAATTACCTTGCTGCATCCTGGAACAAGATCTTGAAGAAGTTTCATTCGTTCACTAATCTTTTCCCTCCTAATCTGCATATTAAGCAAGTTGAACTAAGAGGAATTGAGAACGACAATGCAGAAACATGTTTCAGAAGAGGTGACCTACTCTTTCTGCAAGGCTGTGACTATTTGTTGCCTGGCCTCGCTTGGCCCTGACATGAATGTAATCATCCTTAGAAGCAGGACTTTGATTGTTGCTGCCTAGTCTCACTTCATTCCTCCGCTTCTTTTCGTCGTTCGCTGTTGGATGCTTGGAAGACTTAAGTGAAACATCATACTGTTCTTCAGCCTTGACATTCTGATAGAATTCAAGAGGGAGATAAGAAGCGGTAAGTAAACTTCGAGAGTAAATATGTAGCCAGTTATATACAGAGAAGAGAAATAGAAATCAGCTTACTTGAGCTCTATCCTCTGGAGATTGGGAAGGTAATGCACCGCATTCGGCTTGACTTTTCCTCTTGTTCCCCTTGATGTTAGTCTCGATGCTGTGCTTGGAAATTACAGCTTCATGTGGACGGAAGGGAGCACTTCCAAGCTGGTATCTTTCAGATAAACAAGAAGAACTCATGCCACCAGCAACCAAACCGTTTGTTTCTTGGTCTTGAGGTAAGCTAATGTTGTAGGAATAATCGAGGGGATCCCAAGTGTTCCTTGAGGACTCTTCGGCAACTCTTGCAGCTGCACTGTGAGCCATCAAAGCAGATTTCGTCGATCTTCCAACAACATCCTCGGATTGTTTAGCTGAATACATCAGAGAACAACCGGAATTCACTCCTGCTGGGGAAGAAACTACTCGATATGAAGACTTCAAGTTCAAGGCAAATACTGTGGGAAACACAAGTAGCTTTTTCTTTAGCTAAAGAGTTGGATGAATGCTGACTGATAATTTCTTGCAGGACTCAACAAGGAACAATTGCCCTTGACAGCTTTACATCAAGAGGTAAAAAGCAAAAGTAGCTCCTCAGCAGAAGAATCCTAGACACAACAAATAGGAAAGAGGAAGCACATGTCAAGTCATGAAATCTACCATACACCAGCTGGATTACTTAATGGCCATAAGATCACAACATATATTCTATTTCAGTTTGCCACAAGCCAGAAAGCTAAACTTTTATCAGAGTATAAAGGAGACATACAACAGATTTCTCTGGCCACTAAGTGATCTGTATATTGGTAAGAAAGCAATGCTTCCTCCTTTCTTTCTTTCCTTTTTTTTTTTTTGTTTGCCTCTCTAATTTCAAGTTCTTCAACATAATTTCAAGCATTCGTAACCATTTATCATGAATTTTTGACCAGATGAGCAATCTAAGTTAATACTTCCACTTGAACCAAAAGGTGATTTTTAACTAAGAAAAAAGAAGAGGTCTCTCTTAAGGTTTAGAAATGATAATAAGGGAAAACATAATAATGACATGTAGTAAAATTCTCACAACATTTAATGCTTCTTTTTATCTTTTGGCTCAAGTGAAACACCACTGAGGCATCAACTCCTTTTCCTTTTGAAGAAGACAGACCTGAATAACTAAACTGGATTTGTGAAAGGGACAGTAGCAAATAATTTTGAAACTTACCTGCAACTAGAAAAGGACAGTAGAGGAAGTCTTTGACTATTTCCTACCAAGGGATCTGTATGGAAACAGTCATCAAAGAATCAATTCTGCTGAATTCCTAAAGAAACTATTGTTTGATAGATAGTTATCTCAAAAACTACCAAAAACCTGCAGATAAAAAAGTGAATATGACTAGAAACAGAAGCTTACCTGTATTAGCATCAGAGGAAATGTCTTGGAGCACCAAAGAAATGGAAGATGTGGTCTCTGCTAAAGCTTATGAAAACCCCAACCTTTAACCCCTATGACCACATACTTCATCCAGTGGACATCCTAACTAGTTTCAATCCGAATGACTTATGCTAAGCAAGCAAGGCTGGATTTTGTTGTGAGGGTGAGAGACTGGGTGCTGATGAAGATGAAAGGACATGAAGCAGCATAAAACAGGAACTGAGGATAGCTGCAAGTTACCAACAAACAGCAACAGGGTGAAAAGATAAAAGAGTGGTGCTTGCCACACTCCAGAGAGGTGAAGTGCTTTTGTTAAAGAGGGGGAGGTTAACCACTGCCAACTGCTCTCAGTAATTTATGCTTTCCAAAAGCCAAGGTTAAATTAATCCAAGCTGAGGCATCCAAGATCTTGTAGCATGCATTAGGTGGTTAAAAAGTGAGACTGTGAGAGAGCTTATCCTACTGTATCTTATTATTATTCTATTGCTTTTCAGGGAGCAAGGTGCTTCTCTTCCACACCAAGCTTTCAAGGAGAAATCTTCTACTGACACACTGCCAACCATTTCTACACTCATTGTTCCAACTGCCAGCCCACATAACCTTTTTCTTCTCTCCTTTTACCCGAAACACATGGAATCTTATGATCTTTTTTACCTTCTTGTCTGGAGTCTGGAGGAGTTTGCCTGGAATTGGATGTTGGAACATAGTCAAAGGAAAGATATCAGACAGTCAACCAGATGTACCATCTCAAACCCATGAGCTCTGTTCATATCTCAGCAGTCATACAACACTTGGGAAGTACACAAGATTCATGGATGGCAAAAGTTTGGAATTTGAATGATGACTAGAAACAAAAGAGGCTCAAGGAGTGTGGAGGCATGTCGAGAATGTAAAGAAGCAGATCCAAGAATTCATAAATATTTTTGATCATCATTTGTGACACAAAAGGCTTAATGACATGGTTCCTTGGCATGTCAATGGAGAGATCATTATGAAAATGGTTTGGATGATGCGTTCAACTTCATGATGAAGGACATGCATCATGGTCTGTGTCGGTGCCAGTTTAGTTTTGTCAGGATCAACAGTGCAGCCCTAGAAAATAAATGTTCACGGCACCAAGACAAGTAGAAAAGGCTCACTATAGGAATGCTTGAATGCAGGTAAATAGTTCAGTGTTTATGTCATCTAATCTTGACCTATCAATGCAAGGAAAGGGACTTGACAGTTCTCCCCCTGGTGAACATGTTGGATACTGTGAGCCAACACTATGACAACTTCCAAAGTTCTGAATCACTTGTTTGGGTTGATATACATTTGTCCACCTTTCGAGAGGGTTGGATTCCTTTTCAGCTTGAGATCCCTTCCATCCCCGATTGTGACAAATAGTTGAGGTCATTTTTCTCATCCCAGACACTTTTAATCTGCTCAATTTTGGAATTCATCTGGAAGAGCATCTTCTGAATCACCATTGTTTCTCAAGTCCAACACATCCATATGTATGAACGATGTAATGTGAAACTAAGTTCAACTGCTTCCATTTTGATTTCTAGTACTGGAAAAGTTGGGTAAGAAACAATCTAAATTTTCTTACTTGGTCCTGTACTCCGTGATTCCAGGTAAAGCTTCTCAAACATCTAAGAACATGGTGACGTGAAACTATGAGCTGCTCAAACGAGAGTTGTGGGGTGTGGAAAGTACTTGCTTATGCTCCATGTCCTTTTAATCTTGTGATCTTCTCAAAGAATGCATCTCCTGTTATGTAATATTTATTGCTTGTTGATGTCTCAGAGCTTCCCTCTATGTCTAAACTCAACAGTGATATTGCAGGTGGTGGAATAGTCTTCAAGTGTTACCCAAATGAATGCAAATGCTGTCTAAATTCTACAACACAATGCCATCCTTTTTGGTTTGCAGCTGCAGCTCAGAATTCTTCCATTTCCAAGTGGTCATCAAGTTAGACCTACTTATAATGATGCATAGAATCCTGGTTTCACTAGCTACAAGGGAAAAATCAATAATGTATGTCAAGCAAACAACACAGAGGAGTTCCCATCTTCCAGGGAAATCTTCTATGGACTTGGACCCATTTAGTGATGTCTGATATCTTTGTATCAAATGCCTCAATTCTTCAAAGCTATTTTGTGCATTTAGTGACAATAGATATATTTTAACCAGGCATTGAAATTTGGAAGATATGTATCTTGCAACCAAGATTTTAACACTAGATTCTCAATTTATAGCTGCCTCTCATAATGAAAAGCTTAGCATATGAATATTTTGGGTTCAATTGCATGTTGAACATGAATATTTGACTGAGAGCTCACCATACTAATTGAAGTGAAGCTTAACATGGTAACTAAGATTGTTCATTTACGACGCGAGTGATTACAATTCAACTTACAAATAAATCCTCTCTACTAATTTAATTCAGTGAGATATATATGTCATCTACGTGTAACGAGACACCAAAACAAAGATGTGTAACCTTGTAACACCGTCTCGGCAACTCCTTTCCTGTCTGCTTGCAGTACGAGTTGGCAAAGAAGAGAACATAAATCTACTTGCCATGTTACTGTCCAAGGCTGGCAGCAAGTGTTCGACTTATTGCCTTCAACTCGAAGGCTCGTGTGCCACTATCATGCGTGCGGCAAGCACCCGACACGGATCTGCTGACAACCCTAAAAGACGCGGTCCACGGCCGCAATGATGGGGGAGGCAGTGCACCAAGAACACGCACACCAGTAAAGCCTCGCGTGCCTTCTCTGCTGTGAATGGGCGGCATTGGTTTGCATCATAGTCTCTGAGGACCTTTCCCTGTGCCTCGCAATCTTTTTGGTGCAGTGCACTGCCGTTGGGCAAGCGTAAACCTTTCTTGAATTAGGCACTGCATTGAGTGCTGTCTCTTAACAGTCACAGAAGGTAGATCGAGTTGCAGAGAGCAACGGCGAGGAGAAATGGGAAGAAGTCTCTGATGCTTCACATACGAAGAAAGCTGTCGATCTCTCTCTGAACCATCTCAGAGAAGCACAGATTGGGGTTTGCTATAGAACTCCTTAAAAAATTGTTGGCACAAGAAAGCACAAGCTAGAGTGTTGACTTTGGGACATAAGTCAACTATGATGCCCAGCACCAAGCAGTTACTCCCATACATAGCAGAAGGTTTTCTGATATGAAGCATCGGCTTAAGGCCTTCCTACATCTACAGATGCATAGACTGACTAAGGCACGTCTAATTTATTGCCCTGGTGATATTGTACTGTGCCAAATCCTTCCTCTTACTAAAAATTGATGGCTTGAGACATCATCAAATAAAATTTACACAAACATTAGTCTATAACTCACTTATCAAATATTAAAAATTTGAAATCTAATCTAATAAACATTTAGGACATTGAAGTATTAATCTAAAAAGTTTGGATTTCATCACTTGTTGACAACAATAAGCAGCTTGAGACCTACAGTGGGCCACAGACCTTTTACTTGTTTTGGTGAGTGGGCCTATTCCACCCATTTCCTCACCTTGGACCAAAAAAAAAAAAAAAATCACCAAACATCTCATTGTTGTCAACATTATTTTAATAAAAAATTGTTCCACAAATAAGCCTATGTAACAACAATATATTTGAATAAAATCATATTTATATATCTCTAGTTTAGATTTTCATTATTAATATTTATGTCCCATGAAGGTCTTGCAGATGGGGATGTTTGCAACAAAAAGTACTTTTTTTTGGGGGGGTAATCAACAAGTAATTATGGGTTCAATTGTTGATGTTCTTGTGAGATTTGGATCCAAAGTTTACAAGTCTAGTAGTCCATGGAGACCTTCAAACAATATGCCATGTACTAGATTGGCTTCATATATTGAGTTTGATGTATTGCATATTTACCAAACCTAAGAACATTGTGGCAATGTAGTATTCATCTTTCATATTCCATCTTGCATTCTTATTAATTATCAACATAATCAAGATTTGTAGCCTATGCATGTGATCTGAAGTATGCAGTGATCTTGCGGAGCTAAAGTATAAGATGGATTATCCCCTTAGTTTTCTTCATGCATAACACACATTATTAGAAGGGTGGTGGCTGAAGTTCTTCATGGGGAGGTGTAGAATGTAACAAAGGCATCATCAATCCGTTGGGTCTCTCCCATCCTCACTCGCAAGACTTCCCTCTTGTTCTCTTCTTGGGGCCATCATCAACCAATGATGATAGTTTAATGTCTCCTATGAATCTTTTCTCTCTTTAGTCAAATGGCTCCACTTCTTGTTTGAGATTCCAAATTCCAATGGGTTCCCAACATCAAGGGAGTGTTGGGAAGTTTGTTGCAATAGGTGCTTAGATTGAAGAGCCTCTACATACCAAACAAGTTGCAATAATTTATGCATGCCACTGAAAAGGCTACCACTGGTTTTCATAAACATGAGTTAAAAAATGGCTCTCTTCTAATGTTTATAACAAATCAGGGATTTTTGCATTCATCACTCTAAATTTAAGTTTAGCATATGAATCCCTACAAAAAGAAGAAAAAAAAGGTGTTTTTTATTAACTAAATATCATTTGATCATTCTATAGAGTTATTTAAATTTAATTAACATTAATATTCTTTAAAAGATTGGTAAAATTATAAAAATAAAAAAAAGACATATAGAATCTAAAAAAGAGACTAAAACAATAATTAGTAGGCAAGATATAAAGCTTATAATAATTTTTATAATAAATTAGGTGCTAAAGACGATGAAAAGATATATATATCAAGTTACTAAAGCTAGAAAATAAATAAGAATTTAGAAATATTATTAAAGATGAAGATCAAAGAATATTTGTTAATGATATTGAGATTAAGGAGAGATTAAAAAAATATTTTTATAAATTATTTAATAAATATTTCATATAGGATTTAGATTTAATGATAAATAATAGTGATAAATTTAATAATCATAAATTTATTCATAAATTTAGAGCTAGTGAAGTAAAATATGTATTAAGAAGATAAAAATAGCTAAGAGTATGGGGCCTAATTGTATCCCTATTAAAGTCTAAAAAAGTTTAAAGGATAGAGAAGTAGTTTAGTTAACTAGTTTATTTAATAAAATCATGAAATTCAAAAGAATATTTGATGAATAGAGGAAGAGTTTCTTAGTGTCAATTTATAAAAATAAAGGTAACATATAAAATTATTCAAATTATAAAGGAATTAAAATCATTAATCATACTATGAAACTCTAGAAAAAGAAATAAAAAATAGGATAAGGCTTGAAACAAATTTCTCCAAAGTTTAGTTTAATTTTATGTTTGGAAGATTAACTATGCAAGTTATTTATTTATTCAGATAATTAATAAAAAAGTATAATAAAAAATTACATATGATTTTTATTGACTTAGAGATATCCTATTATAGGTTCTTAGAGATTTATTATAGCGAGTTTTAGAAATGAAAGGTGTATCCACTAATTATATTGATATTATTAAGGATATGTATGATAACATAACTACTCATATTAAAATTATAAAAAATGTGTCTAATATGTTTCCTATTAGTATAAAATTATATCAAGGATCCATATTAAGTCCTTATCTTTTTATATTAGCAACGAATGAAGTTACTAATCACTTATATGATAGACCTTCATGATGTATATTATTTACTGATGATATTATCTTAGTTATGAAAACTTAAGTAGAATTAATTATAAACTTGAGCTATGAGGGTAAGTTTTAAAAATAAAGATTTTGTATAACTAAATTTAAATATATAAAATATAATCTTAATGATTCTAGAAATAGATAGAAGAATACAATTAAATTGAATAAAAGAGATGTCTCTTTAAATAAAAACTTTATGTATCTTGGATTAATTTTTTAATAAATTAGAGAGAGAATATTATTCAAAAAGTAAAAATAAGATGGTTCAAATATCTAAGTGATCTTAGAAGTCTTATATGATCATTGAATATTTTTAAGATTAAAAGAAAAATTTTATAAGATAATTCTGTAACCAATAATACTTCTTGGATCTAAGTATTAAATAGTTAAAAAACAACATATATTAAAATTTTATATTATTGAGATTATAATATTAAGATTGATGTGTAAAGTTATTAGGAAAGATAGGAAAAGAAAACACTCTTATTCATGAATTAGGTATCGTTTTAATAGAGGATAAGATAATAAAAAAATACTTAAAATGATATAGGTATATGCTTAACAGATGTTTAGATGTGATATTGACTTTAATAGAAACTATAAATAAAAATTTAAGAATTATAAACCTAACTAATCATATAACTTTTTAACAGATCTTAATGGTATTATTAATATATTTTAATGACAATAAAAGATTCATATAACTGACATCAAATAATTAAGATTTGTGATTTTATTGTAATATTTTTTGTAGTGATCGATAAGTTATTGATAATTGTATGTTAATAAAAGGACACACACACACACACACATATATATATATATATATATATATATATATATATATATATATATATATATATATATATATATATTAAAAATTAGGGATAATAATCTTAA